>CAUYQV010043684.1:0-57893 GCA_963574575.1 Galagoides demidoff | reverse complement strand
CTGGCCACGGACACTGAGGCTGGCGGGTACGAACCCAACCAGGCCTGCTGAACAATGACAACTGCAAAAAAAAAAAAAGATGAGTGTTGTGGCGGCCAGCTGTAGTCAGGCTGAGTCAAGAGAATCACTTAACCCAGGAGTTAGAGGTTGCTGTGAGGTGTGATACCATGCCACTCTATGGAGGGCAACAATGTGACACTCTGTCTCAAAAAAAAAAAAAAGTGAAATTTTTAATAAGCTTTTAAATGAGAAGAAGTTTATAAAGGAAAAAAAATGTACCTTAATGGAAAAAAAGAAAGTTTATTGAAGTTAATTAAAATTGTTATGAGAGAGAGAACTCACCTATAAGGGAATCCCACACATTATAGAAGGTTTATAGTTAAGAAATAAATGATTCTAGTGTTTTCTCCCATTCTGTCTCAGCAGATTTAAGTTCATTACTATATTTCTTGCATATGACAAATCAAATAACATCTTTATACTCCTAAGTTTCCCGAAATATACTTTTGTTTTTCACATAACTGCATTCATATCATATGGTTTGAAAAAGTCATAACTTAGAGGTCAGATGAATTTTGGTTTGAAAACTGTGGATACATGAAACATTTTCCTCATTTTTATAATGAAAGCATAATACCTATCTACAGGATGTTGAAAGGTTTGAATGAGATCTTTGAAACGCTCAAAAATTAGTTCTTTTTTTAGTGTTTACTATGTACAAATCAATTTGCTATCTCTTTCTCCTGTTTTCAGGTTTTTTTCTTTTTTTATTTTTAACACGATTGAATTGTCCCAATGCCTAAGTAGTGCATTTCAACATCTAGTGAATTTAGGTTTTTAAACTGGTATTAAAAATGGGATGCCCCAAGAAGGTATTTTCAGACATATTTATAGTTGATAGGTTCTTGCAACCCATATAGTACATGAAAATTACTATAACCTGCTGTGACGGTGTGTGTTTTTTTGCAGAGATGAATAACTGGATTCATTCTAAACATTAACAATTTACCTTAAATAAGGTAAGCCAACCTGCGCACGTGACTGTCAATTCAGATGGAGAAAAGGATTAGCCCACAAAATCATTCTGAGAGACTAATTGTCTCTTAAAGGGTATCTCAGTATGTACATACAGTTCTGAAGACAGGAAATAGAGTTTTCCCAAGCAAGAATTTGAATTTAAAACTTCCCTAATTTAAAAAAAAAAATCTTATATTCAGTGAGAAATTTTAGGGAGAAGATATGTAGCCTGTTGTATTATTACACTAAACTACACACATACAGACACATGCGCACACACAAACAAAAGTCCATTATTTCACTGTCAAGAAATATCGTCAACAGTGGCATCCGGTCTGATTTCCCTGTACAAGTGTCAACTTGCTCAGTTTATCAAGGTTACTGGGAGGGCTTTATTAGTTTTATCCACACTGCACTCCATTGGCAGGAGCCAGCTATGGAGCTGAGAAGAGAGCCCTTTTGCACAACGATTCTCTATGATTCCAAAAGTGGGTTTAAAAAGGCTCAAAGCCTTTAGCATTGGTGATGTGCTTTGGAGTACCTTACTCCTTCCTGTGTGACAATTTTTTGGTGGCTTAAAGAATTTAGAAGAGGCCAAAGTTCCCAAAGATGCATGTGTCAACTTAGAAACCCACAAGGACGCTATCTATGTTGATATCTCACAACTCTCCTACTAGTAAGTGCACATTTTCAAGTGCAATCCTAAAGTGAAACAAAAAATACACATTGGTTCTCTGAAAGGCAGCTGAGTAGATATGAGCACCATGGTGTTTTTTCTTTTTTTTTCTCCCTGCCCTTGATGCAAAGAGTAAATTATTTGAGAGGAATTAGACAATAGACCATGCTAATTTGATTAAATTATTTGAGAGGAATTAGACAATAGACCATGCTAATTTGATTAAACAACAGTCTACTAATTTAGTTTGCATTCATATTTAGAAAAGGGAGACTTAAATCTTTTATTAGTTTTCTCTTAATATCTTCCTTTCTCATTTTAAACATGATCTAGAGACCAAAGCCATATATTATTGTAGTTACATAGTTATATGTTTATGTTTAACTTGATAGTACTTGACTACAGGTAAACAAAGTTTACTTCATAACATCAAAGTTTCTAGTATTCCCACTTTTATTATGCTCTAAGAATAAAAAATATTTTAAGCATTGTAATAAGAGCAATCAGAATTGATAAGACAATGCTGGCCCTGGATAGCTGTTTTGGTTTTTGTTTTTTAAAAAGCTTTTTTCAAAAAGTAAATGTTAACTAAATGAAATACTGTTGTCTTAGTTCCTTAATTAAATTTGCACTGTCTTAGACAATATGCGCTTAGCCAGAGCCTAATTAACTGTGGAGGAGAGGCCGAATGGGACATGATACAAGGCCACACCAAGGCTGTGAGCTCAGGTTTGCAGGCCCTAATAGGCACCCCTCCTCTTAACCCCTGGCTTTGCTGCTTTAACACCAGGAGAGTTAGTCTTTCTCAGCCTCATTGACTACTCTGTAAATTAGGGATAAAAACAGCATCTACTCACAGGGTTGTTGTCAGAATTAAATAAGGTTAATTGTAAAAATATGGACAGAAACACTGGAAGCCAAAACTATACAAGTATAAAGCATACTGTACTTGCCCCCTGCCACAGACTATCCTCAACTCAGCAGCTCAGGTATTTCTTCCAAAAGATGGATCGTGTCAGCTTTAAGCTCAATGTTCTGCAATAATTTCCCTTCTCATATTAAAACCTAAAGACTTCAGCATGTGTACTACATATAAGGTCTTCCATAGTCCAGTTCATGTTGACTTTGACCTCAACTCTTAACTCTCATATTCTGCCTCTAATTCTCTGTGTTCTTTCTGGAGAGAGGGTCTCCCTCTGTTACCTGGGTTGGAGTACAGTTGCACAATCATAGCTCACTGCAACCTTGTTAATGTCTGCACTCAAGTGATCTTCTCACTCCACCTCTTGAGTAGCTAAGACTATGGGCATGGGCCACCATGCCTAGCTAATCTTTAATTTTTTTTTTTTTAAAGACACAGGGTCTTAATACCTTTCCCAGGATGATCTACAACTCCTGAGTAGTTGAGATTACAAGTGCAGGCCTTGTTTCTTAAATATACAAAGGAGCCCCACCCTGGTTTAGGCCAATATACCCATGTTTTTCCCTGAACTTCCAGCATTTCCACCAAAGTCTCCAATGATCCCTTCCCACAAGTCTGGAATTGTCGTGGCCTGCTTCTTCTTGATTTCTGGTCTCTGTTCAAATTTCCTTTTTATCAGAAAGACCTTCTTAATCCACCTTATCCACATTTGCACCCATAGCTCTGGCTTTTCTCCACTACCTTACTTGATTCATCTATTTCTTTAGGACACTTAGAAATTGTTCATGTGCTGGGTGGCACCTGTGGCTCAAAGGCGTAAGGTGCCGGCCTCATATGCCGGAAATGGCAGGTTCAAACCCAGCCCTGACCAAAAACTGCAAAAAATAAAATAAAATAAAATAAAATAAAAATAAAAAAGAAATTGTTCACATGCTATTTATTTATCTACTTCTTGTTTGTCTTCCTGTACTAGAACATAGGATAAGAAGGAAGGTTTCTTTTGTTTTTTGTTATTGTTCACAATGCTTTTGGATGATAAATAGTACATGGGGAGGATTCAATGAATATTTCCTGGATAAATTAAGACGGTGGCATTAAGCTTTTAGAAATCCTCCACCAACACATGATAGGCTCAAAAATAGAACCTTGCAGATTTATTTGCTAAAATATAACTATTATCTGGTTTTTATCTGTAGAAATTCTATCCTAAAGCACACTTTAAATAGTCTTGTATCAAGTATTATACAGTATTAATACTAGTATGCTATAGAATTATATTCTATATTAGACACAATAATGGTAAACATTTTTGAATATTGTTATTTATACTGAATGTAAAAATTTTCAAGCATTAAAAACATCATGTGTAAAAATGGTTGAGTAGTAAGAAAATAAGACATACCTTGTACATTTTTATTTCATGATAGAATTAATATAATATAGCCTTTATGGTAACTGAAGCGTTTCTAAAAATATAATGGTAAATATCTATGAAATAAATTATATAGCATTTTAATCAAAACAACAAAATTATCCTTCATGACATTCTTGCTCATTATAAATGCATTTTTGTTTCCATTCCTTTAAGGAGATAAATTGTAGGATTTAGTATTTTATACATCATACATGGTCATAGATTAGAACAGCTGATTTCATTTCTGGCTTCAAATGTAGCCCCCGACTGCTTTACCAATCCATGTAATATTAACAATGCTCTTGTGTAATGGCCAGCTTACAGACAGGTACACACCCAACTTAAAGTGCACGTGGTATTCCCTAGACATTAGTGGCTGTTTCAGAATAAGTTAGTAAACGAATTGGTTCAATTATAGGGAAGTCTAGGACTTGTAGCTGACGACTCCAGGTAGCACGCTCTATGGGAGCTCCAGGACTTCTGTAACACTCTCACTGTGAGGGCAGCCAGATGGAGAATACATCTTTAGACAAAGCAATGGGAGCAGTGCCTGTGGCTCAGAGGAGTAGGGTACTGGCCCCATATGCCGGAGGTGGCAGGTTCAAACCCAGCCCCAGCCAAAAACTGCAAAAAAAAAAAAAAAAAAAAAAAAACTCAAAAAGGCAAAGCAAGGGAGAATCCATAAAATGACAAAGAAATAGAGAATTATTTTTAATTTTATTTATTTTTGTAGTTTTGCCTGGGGCCATGCTTGACCCTGCCACCCCTGGTATAGGGGGCCAGAGCCCTACTCCTTAAGCCACAGGTGCCACCCAAAGTGGAGAATTCTTAATGAAGTCGTGACTGAAGTCCATGTATTCTTGCTTTTCCAATATGAGAGCCACCATGTACTTTTTGTTTTTTTGTTTGCTTTTTGTTTATTTGGAACAGTTTGAGGTGGGCTTTTTTCTTATTGTCAGTCAAGAGTATCTACCATATTATTGTGACCTCCTGTGGGCTTTTTCAACATATGCAAATGAAATAATTGCTTCAGAATTGCAGGATAGCTTGAACAGGAATCCTGCCAGAATGAATACTGTAATCCTAGAACAGACAGACATATGTCTAAAGTAGTAAACATGTGTGTCTTTATATATACATACACACACTTCCATTGAAATTCTGTGCTAAGTAACAGAGGGAAAAAAGACATTCCATTGTTTTTAATGGAGTGCTGTATGATTCCTACCAAATTATTCTTTTCCTCAAATCTTCAAAAGTTCTGCTCAATTGTCACTACCTTTATAGGAAAAAGTTAGCAAAGTTTAAAAGGTCGTTTTAATGAATGAAATCCACTCATTCATTTGTCAGAATGAAATTTATTTTTTCAAACAACAGAATGCTTTGTTCCCCTTATCTATCCAGCAGAGAGGGGTGGTTTAAAAAAACAAAAAGTTCATTTTCAATTTATGGAAAAAAGTGTGTGAGAGATGAAGTATATATGTGAGAAAATTTTTGAAGGAAAAAAAATGAAAAGAAAGAGAAAATAGAAAGGTAATTAGCCAAATATAAATAGTCCTTGGATTATTCACTGCTTTATGCTTCTTTTGAGAAGGTAATTGGGAACTGATTGCGTTGTCAGAATTACTAGCGATGAAGCAGATGGCTTTAAAAATATCCGCAAGTTAAAATGTGAGTTTACTGTGCGCTCTGGCAACAGAAATCATAAAATTTTATTCCATACATTCTCATTTTCACCGAGGTAATCCAATTAAAATAAATATTTCATTCTATTGAAAGGCTCCTTTTTTGGTAAAAGTTCTCATTTAGTGCAAAATATTCTAACAAATACCACTAAATAAATAAGAAATATTCATAATCATAAACATCCTACTGTAATTTGTATGTATTTTAACATGTTTATATTAGACAAATAAATATTCATACTAAGTAACAACATTCAACATTTTATGAATACAGATGTAAATAAAGTTGTAACTTTATCAAATACTAGAGGAGAAGTGAGCACAGCTCTTTATTAATTCAGATTACATTTTTTTGTAACAGAACTAGAAAATTGTTCAGTACAAATTTCTTCAATAATGGCTGGCATAACATTTGCCATCAACCAGGGTTGCTTTAAGAATTACTTAAATCACCCTCCCTCCACCCATTGGTGTGACCACGCCTATGGTTCATCTTACAAGGGTGCATGTGAATCTTTCTACATGTAGAATATGTTGTCTTAACAACTAAGAAAATGACATGAAGGCTATGTTAATCAGTTTGATGAAAACATTTCAGACTGTATATAGAACCAGCACACTGTACCCCATGACTACATCAATGTACACAGCTATGATTTAATAAAAATAAAATAATTACTTAAATCAGACATGTAAATAGTCATGAAAACTATCACACAATTTTAAGATTCTGATAATCTACATTTTCAAATTAATTTCCTTATGTCACCTCATGAGTATTTTTCCTTACTAGATTTGCACTTGTTGCAATGGAAAACACACACTTGCCTGGGTCCTCTGGAGACCTTACTACTCCAGGCTTCCCTACCAAGGCTTGTTTGACTTAGGACAAATCGCTAAAACCATCTGGTCTTCTGTTTCCTCATTGTAAAAGGGGAGAGAGGAAATATTTGGATATGATGAATGCTAAAGTTTTTGTTTTGTTTTGTTTGTGTTTGTACCAGTCTAATTCTGAAATGAAAAGCGACATGGGTTGGACTCAAGTAAACATTAAAAAGTAAAGCCCACCTATATATACTGAATTACAAAGGGGATAATTTAATTATAATTGAAAACTACTATAAAAAGATTTCTACTGAATAACTGATTTTTTTAGCAACATAACTTATAGGTAAGTTCAAATAGAATACTTATATATTTTATTTTCATTTTTAGCAATGACTAAGTTTTTTTTAAATTATTTTGTATAGAATCATAACTTCATACATTGATGCACTTACGGGGTTCAGGGCATTGCTTCGATATATAACGTGAAATGTTTACATTAAACTAAGTAACACAACCATCACAATTATGCTTATTTCTTAATAGTTTTGAAATATACCTTTGCATACCTAAGTTTTTAATAATTTCTTATTCTGTTTCTGAAAGTTGATTTTAAAAAGTCTTCCATGTATGTGGACTGTCCATCTCAATTTCCCTGCTCTCATCTTAGTGGTTATCTCCTCATTCTTCCCCATTGCCAGGAATCCTTTCCTCGGGTTAGATCACTTGCTCTTACATATTTCCACCTGAAACACCCTTTCTCCTCGTTATTGTCTGGATCCATCAGCTCTCAGTTCAGGTATCTTATTCTCAGAAAGCATACCTGACTCTAGCTATTGTTACCTGTTACAGTTCCTACCATTATTTCTCAGGGTTATCTTTTCCATGTTGCTTATAACCAGATGAAATCCCTTTGTGTACATATTGACTCACTTATTATTTTTCTCTTTACCTTGAGAAGAATATTGTGGAGCCGTCTGGAAAGTATCCAGTTATTTCTACGTACTATGAAAAAATAGTGTTAACCACAACTGGATACTTTACAGACGGTCCTTATATATTTTTTCTGCCTTCCACTGTACAGTGCCAAGATCAAACCCTGGCAATAATTCCTATCTTTACTGCATTAACACAAAAGTACATTGTACGTGTTGGCATTTTTAGCATAGAAAAACCTAAATGATAATTCAAATATGAATAGGCAATCAACTTATTCACCCTTAAATATTATGGTTATGTTATTAATGTTTATTTAATTTGTTTTCGGAATTTGACCTGTGAACAAGTAGCTATACCTACTATAGTATATTGTATATGTAGTTACATACCTCTACATATGTTTCTTTCTCTTAAAGCTTATTTGAAATTTCAGGCATTGGCAATTTTAGAGTTTTTTTTTTTTCTTCAACCCCAGACTGTATCAAAGTTCACAGACTAGTATTCTCTTTTGATTGCAACCAGGCATCAACACAGTTTATTTGCATGACTGATATAACATTTACTCATTTGGTGAACGGTGCCCAGCTGCTCTACAGTTCCAGCTCTGTAATAAGAACTGCAGGGTGACAGACTGACAATAGCTTATCGTCTCCCAGCTACAATAGCATGAAAATTAGTAAAATAAATGTTGAGTTGTATATGTGTGTGTTTGTATGTTGGAGTTCGGCTGAATTATGCTCTTCAATTTCAGTGCCATGCTGCACACTCTTTATATAATCTGGGAGGAAAAAAAGTGCGCAGACCAAGGCGAGTGACGTCAAGTCACGAACCCTCCTCTGGTCAATAGCCCATTCTTTCAGCCATGCATGTAGCCTGTAACTTAACACCGAAACCCATTGTCTATTTTTCACTGTGAAAATTTTTTTCATCACATCAGCCAAAACATTTTCAGAAATAATTGAAACCCAAGCATTAATGGCGGCTACTTCCACACATAGTATTTGAAGGGGCAGAAATTTTGATTTTTACTTTTCAAGCTTCAGTTTCACTTATATTTATTACAATGATCATATATTGTTTTCATAATTTAAAAAGTAAATAACTAAGAATGGCTCTGATTACATTTTATTATGTTGATTTGAAGTATGTTTTGTGATAGGCGTATTTTGAATTTCTTGGAAACCTATGAAGTGGAATCGTGTTAATAATTCCGAGGCTTAGTGCTGTATTTTTTCTGCAGCCTCCGTGAGAAATGTCTACAGAGCCCATCTTCCCTGCCTGTTACAGACACTCAGAGGACCCTGGTGTGATCAGTGGCATCATTACATTGCCGCTTAATGGCACATGCTGTTGATACATTAATTGCTTTATTGACTATTTAAAAAGTTTATGACCTCATCTACATTCCAATTTGACCTTGTTTTGCACTTTTCTACTTTTCTAGTGAATCGCTACATTCAACAACCTACATAATGTGTATTATACTAATAAATTCCCCAAATGAAAAAGGAATCCGATTACATGCACCTCATTATTTTTTTAATCAACGAAATCATTGTTAGGCCGAACTATATGGCAAAGAATTGCACGATTGCAAAACTGTGTTGCTGCATCTTCAACACTGGAGAAGTTGTTCCACTTTTTTTTTGTAATTTCCTTTTACATAATAATTTCCAGATAAAGGGATGGGTAAACTTAGGGTTTGAAACGAGGGACGTGGCGCTAAACGTCACCTTAATATAGATGTTTCATTTAAAAACACCAAATGGGTTCAGAATATACATCTTGACACCATAAATGTCTGTTTGAATTAATGTTTTAAATGGAAATTTTATTTCTAAAACCTAAGTTAATTCCTTCCTTTCTAAAAAATTACAGTTGATTGGGAAATGCACATAAGTTAATTGAGGCCATGGAAATTTGGTTATGCAAGATGAAAGTTAAATTCTGCATTATACAGACAATCCTTTAACAGGTAGTCTGATTTCTGTACAGTAAAATCTCGCAGACAGTGTTGGCCAGTTTCCCATACCCATTCCACTCTCAAAAGTCTAAGAGAGAGAGAAAAAAATAAAATAAGAGCTCTTCACGTTATCTCTTACTGTATATACCAAATGGCAAGTTTGTGAATTTTATATTCTAAAAAGAAGTTAAAAAGGTATTACATTCCATGGCAGAAAGAATAACACAGACAACCAGGATATTTATGAAATTTTCATTATTGGAAAGTATTGTTCTATATACTGTTCTGAGTCCTCAAAAACGGTTCAGAAAATAGAACACACAAAATACATCCCATCTGGAACATAGATAAAGGAACTGGGCAAAACTACAGGAATGAGAAAAGAATTAGTACAACTTACAATTTCATAAATTGGTAAAATAAAGATAACGGTTTCTTCTGATGTTTTTTTATGGATGACAATGTGACAGCACAGAAGCATTAATGACTTTTTCCTAGCTCCAGCATTAGTAGACAGTTCAGGGCGGTCTGAACCTGGGAGATGCTGTAACTCCTTATCTGGAGAGTTGGTTACTCGTTATGAATCTAGAAAGGAGCCAGTCAGGACAACTAAAGATGCATAGTCGCTAACATATGAAAGAGATTTTCACGTGCAGCAAACTTGGTTGGGGTCCAACATATACACATGGCAACAGTGAGACTATTGCTAGGATAGGTGAGTTTTAGAGAAGGGACTTGGGGCCCAGGAGTTAACGATCTACCATTTATTGTTATCGGAGAGCATTGTTCTAAATAGTGTTCACGATAACAATACTCATTTCCCAATTATGGCTAATATGTATTGCCATTAACATTCTATATTTTACAAATCCATGAACTGATTGTGATTCCAGTTGAAATCATGTAGAGCAATTAGGATGTGGAATATTTTTAAAGTCATATTATTCTTAGTTTATGGATACCACCCATTAAGTTAATTACTAATGCTTTCCATATCTGGCCCACCAAAAATCCCAAATGACCTTATGAAATCAGACCAAGTTATGGCTCTATTAGGAATAGAAAGTTCCTTGATAGAAATATTGTAGCTCTTAAATAAACTAAAATTTAATTTCATCTTTCTAATAGTTTGCTTCCTATCATCTTAGAAATACAATTATTTGAGAAACAGAATAAAATTTATTTCTCCACTAATTTTATCAAGAATATCACTTCCCAGTTAGAGAACTAGCACTTTATGAAATTACTTCATGATCCTAAGTCTTTTTTTTTATTCAATCTCTTTACAAGAAAGACTTTCATCTCAGATTCAGCTCTAAATCACTTTATTCATGAATAATGAACTAACAATTCTGTGTACTTGTGAATTATTTTAGATATCTACATTATTGTTAAAATTTACATTCTCACTTCATGTGACAGAGTGTCTAATTGAATAGGCACTTGGTATAGCAACCACTTCCTCAGACGCTCACAGAATATTAAAGAACAGGCTGAGTCGTTAGCACGATGGGGACACCAAAAGAGTGAACAGAAAGGGGTACTTCTTCACACAGGCAGCACCTTTACCTGCGTTGTAGAACAATTAAAAATGATTGTTCTGCTAAATGCCTAGGCTGTTTTCTTACAAAAATAAATAAATAAAAATACAACACTCCTTAGTAGCACATTTCAAAGACAGCTGACCAATAAAATGTTTAGGCTACAGCAGTATAACAAATGTATTAGTAAATTTTGTTAACTAACAAAGATTTGGATTATTTTAGGTAGAAGAAAAAGTGTTATTGGTTGTTTTGTTTAATGGTTTGCCAAGTTTTTTCAGGGGTAGGGTTAGGAACTAACCCCCATCAGAGTGGTTTTTGCACACCTGGTTAAATAAGCCAGGAAACCAAACACGGGAAAAACAAACTTGTGGTGGGGTTAGTCTCTTATCCCCCATTGGAATGCAAGTGATAATTCTTAGCAAATCTTGATAATTATCTAGTGAATGGCTCTGCCAATTTAAAGGGTAAACTGAATGAGGTTTAAATAATAATCTTGTATGTCCTTGTATGTTGAGAATTGAAATAAACTTCTACAACTCAGAAGAGTTTAAATATTAGTAATAAACCACAACCATTACCTATGCCCGGTGGTAAAAACTCAAAAGACAGTAATTGAGTCCATCAGCTTTTTAATCTTTCCCCCCCTCAAAATATTATAACATTTATTTTTATATTCTAAAGTAATGTAGCAAATTAAGTGTGACAACAAATACATATAGATACACACACACATATCAATACAGTATACATGAAATAAATTTGGTGGCAAACAAAAATGATAGCAATTTCTTACTTATATTCAAAGGTAATTCACATTTCTGAAGCAGGTAGATGTTTCTGCATTGAACTTCTAATAATACTGAGATTGATGTTTGTTTATATTTAAGATTTTCATCATCTAAGAGAGAGCCAATATATTTTCATCTTCCAACCCTACTGGTCCTGCTTTTGACAAACATTTTCCATTCTTTCCTATCATAAGAATATTTTCTAGACACCAATAAGCTTTCTTAGAAACTATCAAAAAAGAAAACAAACAAACAAACAAACAAAAAAACAGGACATGGGCACTACCTCTCCATCAAGTTTAGTTTTCTTGTTACTGTTTAACGTCAATTTTCCTTCCCAAAAGACTCATCTGAGTAGATTTTCAATATTCGTGTTCTTTTTAAAAATATGTCCCAAAGTCTAGTTTTCCAGTAATATATCTCATTTGAAACAGAGTATATATGAGTACTATAGAGTAGGTATATATACTATATAAACAGAGTAAATATATATACTATATTGTTACTTATTTTTCCATGACACAGTGCCTTAAATCTGCATATATAACAGAACTAAGAAAGGTGGAACTCCAAGACATCAGTAGGTGCAAACTCAATTTTGTAGAACTCATCACTGGCATCCAAAAACTATAAACACAGAGGAGCACATGAGTCATAGGTTCCCTATCACAGTGGTTAAGAGCAGGGATACTGGTCCTTATAAAGTATTTGATCATATGTGTTAAGAACAAGAACGCACGATTAATGTTGTCTTACCAAAATTAACTGTCTCCTGTATACATTACCAAAATATTATATACTCCCTGGGAATAAAAAAGTATACATGAAAGAATCATAAGGAAAATCAACATAAAATTACTTTAGTTACATAATATATATTTAAAAGTATGATTTTGATTTACCTTGTTCGTAAACCTGGAACCCTTTATCATTTCCCCAAAAGGAAATCATTCATTGCAATTTCACTTTTCTTACTGCCTTTGAGTTCCATTAAGATTTTTACTTGAACTCAAGCCTAGGAAATAACTTTGAATGACCATTAACAATGAGGTTGACGTGTGAACGAACAAACAAAAAACAAAAACCCAAAACAAATAAATTCTTTATTTCAGGACTAAATGATCCTTACACAATGAAAATAAAATGTTTACCTTGGGTGAAAATAATAGTGTTTCAATGAAGAATAGTAATAAATTTCACTAGCAAACAGGTAAATGGAAACAAGAGGTAATGTAAAAATCATGGAGGCATACTCCTTGATTATTAAACAAAATTGTTATCCCTTAATGAAGCAGAAGATAGGACAAGATGCATTATTATGTTAAAGTATATTTTTTTAATTTAAGATTATATCCTTCTAATTTGGTGAAAGTTTTAAAACTACACTTGATAGAATAAATGTTTTTGCCTATGTGACAATAATAATTTTCACTATTGATCTAGTAGAGATCTGATTGTAACCAGAGAATTTAGTAGAAGAAAGGAGAAAATAATCCCCATAGGAAAACGAATGCTTCAGTTACCTCTACCAATACATGCACACATCAGATATTTTATGATTACTTACTGTATTTCACATCTTACACCAGCACTGAAGATACAGTAAAAGAAAGGGACTGTTACTAGCTCAAGACCATGCAAGGAATCTTATTTGGCATTGGGGAAACCAGCTGCTCCAGTAGGGAAATGACTTTCCCACGTAACAAAGATATTGCTAACAAAGATATTAGTTATTATGTAATAAAGAGTCATTTCACAAAGATTTTCCTACTAAACATATTCAATAAATGTTTAATATGTCGGATAATACATGGTAGTCATTTGTGAACTACTTATAGGTAAAAAAGAATGAGTAAACATATAATAAATTTTTTTTAAAAAAACAGAAAATGATTTTATTTTTCTGAATTCACTTAATAATTGCTTTGGATATGTAGTAGAGAAAAATATGACAATATCAATAATTTTAACTTATTATTTAAAAAATTGCCATGATTTCTCTAGCTTAATTTCATTGGTGGGAAGTTAGACTAATTAATGCATAGCCTTGTTAAGGATAATCTGAGACATGACTCTGAAGTAAGAGTCATAAATTTTGAAAGCAAAATTTTTAGTTCAATAATGAAAGAAATTAATGGAACGTGGGAGCTTCTCTGCTGTTTACCTGAAGCTTCTAATTTACATTGAGGGAGCAGGGAATGGGGAATGAGGAGACTAAATTAACACACCTCCAAACTGTGCAACCATGACTATGGAAGAGATTCTCAGAGTTGTAGCTACTGTCAGACTCCTGTTCTTCATCCTCATACCCCATCCAAAAAGTCAAGAAAGATATAGAAAAGCTAGGAAGGGATGGAGGGAAAGAAATCAAGGAGTAAGTAAGCTATAAGATGACTTATTAGTACCCGTGAATTCAGAAATCATTCTTTAATTGCTTATATTATAATTACATGTACAATATTGTCAGTGACCTGAGATAAAAGGAATAGAATTTCTAGTCATTCTATCACATGGAGTCCTGTTAGTCACTGGAGACAAGTTGTATTTACTGATGATTGATTGATTGTCTAGGGCGCTTGTTCTAGCCAAGGCTGAGCTGGAACAGTAGAGAGCACAGTAGTTGTTTAAACCAAGGCATTGAGCATAGGTGACTATTAATCCTGTTGGAAAACTAGTGATACAAATGAAAAGTAAGGAAAGGGTACAAAGGAAAAGGAATAAGAAAAAAAAGACACTGAAGTTACACAGTTGTGAGAAATTGTGAGAAGGATGGAATACCTGACCACCAAGGGCAAGAAGGAAGAGTGTGGGGTCATTGGAAACTAGGAGGCTAGCAGGGGGCCTGTCCTGGATGCTCTAAGTCATGATGAGACTCATTCCAGAAATTAAAAAAAAGGAAAGAAGGAAGGGAGGGAAGGAGGGAAAGAATCTGGCCCTGTGAGGAAATAGCTGTTGCCAGGACAACATGTCACTGCTGTTCCTGCCGAGGGAGGAAGCCATGGCTTTCCTCTTCCCCACCATCTAGCCTCCCTCGAGAGCTCCCCCTTGACCAAACTTAACAAGAATCCCAACGGCAAAGGCGGGATGTAGTTTGCTGAGATCCAGCCCACGAAACACAAAGCTGGTAGGTTTGGAACTGAAAGATAACAGCTTGAAACTGGCATTGACGTGAAATTAAGGACATTAAGATGTGATAATTGATAAGAATTCTTTCATTCGGAATCATAATATTATTCTGTGAGAAACTGAGCTGAGGTCCTCACTCCAGAACCAGCAGAAAGCCTGCCCAGAGGCTAGATCGTAGAGGACTTCTGAAAGCAAGAAAAGAATGAAAATGGTCGAGGCACAGTTTTATTACCTGGACTCTGAGTCTCCTTCGAAATGAATCACTTCCTTGGTGATTCAGTGCCATTGTCTAGAAAACCGTCCTGACTTTTTACCCTATGCTATGCTATATATAAACCTAGGTTAAAACCACGCAGGACCTGGCTGTATTTGGTATGCTTCATCTATCGTAGATAGTTAATTTGTGCATTCGTCTTTTAAAACTAATAATGAATTTCTAAAGCCTTTTAAATGGGCTTAAGTTTTGTAATCCATTTACTGAACATGCCTACACTGGAAAATTAATTATTAAACAAGAGCCTTGGGAAGACATCAACGGCCCTGTCACCCACGCACTTGATTGATAACATGCCTGAGACAGACCAGGGAGGGCACCGAGAAGTCTCAGATTCAAGCCTGGAAGGGTAACGCTAAGCACGTCACGGCATAAGTCACAGTTTAAAATTATTTTTTTATTAAATGTTAGATGGAATAAATTCATCCATGCCTCTCATACTCAGCCTGATTAAATGAGCTGGCACTCTTTCAAATGTAAAGCATGCTTGTGGCTTCTCAAGGGCATCAGAAACACTGAAGCATAAGACAATGGAAATACAAAAGGCAAAAGAGGTGGACAGTGATATATTCACAAGCAGCAGTGCTGGCACAGTGAGGTTTTTGAAAATGCTGAGGCTAACAAAACAAGGGCAGCACATTCCCCCAACGGTAAAGGCACCTGCGGCGAGAGGCCGTGCCTGAGTGCAGGCGCATAAAAGTGGTCACCACGAAGGGCCAAAACTAAAACAAAACGCTACCTAAGAAACGGGAAGGAACAGCTGTAACCAATTTTCAAACCCTAAGTCTGGGGTTGGGTTAGGACGTCAGGAGAATTGTTCACTATGTGTGTCAGCTCTATGCTTTAATTTTGCAAAGTGGGGATGGTTTTCTGTGCCTGTGAAAAAGAAAAGAACATCTGTCATGGTTTCCTGCGGTAAACACGGCAGCTTCTTGAACTCTTCCTCTTCTAGGAAGAACTCAGTCTTCTAATTCTCTAAAGGTACTGAAATACAGTTCCTAAGAAATACATTTAACCTGGCCAAATTATCTATATTGCTGCTGTCTAAAAAATCCTCTGATGGACCTGAATAAGTCTAAATGAACAAAACATTTATCTTAGCTCCAATGGGACCACGATATTTGAAAGACATAGTACATCTGCACAGTGTGTTATGTCCGAGTGTATTAGCCTCATTTTTTTCAGTACTTATTTGCTATTGACTGGGCTTAGGCACTAAATACTATGGAAGATACAATATGGGAACCACTGTGTGACCTTGCAGGGCTTTCTATTCAACAGGAAGATACAACAAAGGGGAATGTTGTGTCTTGTCCGAGAGTCATGAGCAAGTACTATATCAACTGTAGCTTGGGTCCCCAGAGGAGATTTCACTCAGAGAGTATCTCACAGGTGGAACATTTTATTGAATGTTCCTCTTCCAGGCAGATGAGGGCATCGGTGAATGTTTATAGATACTTAACCCTCCTTTGTGGAGCTTACGTTCTAGCAAGTGAAGGCAAATGACATTCAATAGACACCATAAATAAGCATACTGTGTCACGTGTTGGAACATGAGTGCTAAGAAAAAAAAGGAAAAAACAGAGGGACATAGTTGGCATTCCGAGTGTCCCATGCTAGGAATGAGTGATTACAGTTTTAATGAATTAGAGTGAGTGAGATGGGTCTTACTGAGATGGTGACATTTGAAGAAAGAGTTGAGGAATTTTAATAAGCATGGCTTGTGGGGGGGGTGTTCGGAAGAAAGTAGCATGAAAATTGTGAGTCATGTGTGTGTTTACCCTCTAAGCCCAGTACCAAGCTGACATCGAACAAGCACAAAAATATTTAATGGCTGAAAGTATAAGAAAGCTGATATCATGGTGGAATTACAGAACGCATGTGTCCACTGGCAAATAGTCCCAGTTAGCTGGAAGGCGCCTGGTTTGTTGTAGAATCGTGATAGAAAAAGCTAAAAAGTTAGATTAAAATCATATCCTAAATTCAAAGATAAAGGATTTATAGTAAATTCAGTATAGAATTGAAAGCTGCTTAAGGTTTCATTTAGCATCAGGAAGGAGAGGAAAGGAGAAAGCAAGAGCTATTGGCAGGATAAGAGCTGCGCTTTGAAGTGGCGGCTGAGTTTGATTAGGCGTGGAAGGCACTGGAGATGTGGGGGAGGGGATGAGTAATAAATTCCCAAATATCCCACTCAAGAGATAGCGAAGACTTAACGTAGGATTGTGATGTGGGAACTTGAAAATCAGGTCATATCTGAGAGAAACTTATACATTAATCCACTGAGTCTTTTTATTTAGGAAGGAAGGCAGGAAAGTAAAAAGCAAAAATTCTGGGACAGGTTACATGCTAAACTAAGGGTGTAGATAAGGAAGGAGGAGGCCAGGCAAGTTTTGTTTCTATTCTCAAAGCTCTCACAATGCGATCGTGGAGATGTACAGTTATAAATCCTGATGTTGAGATTATACACCAACAGTGGTAAGTATTAGCAGACATTTGGTGATATGCAGAATTATTATCTGAATTAGGCAAGAGAAGCCTTGGAATTAAATATGGATGAATACATTTTAGAGAGTAGCAATGGTATCCACGAATGAGAAGAAAATGTGCAAGGACCTAAGGAAACATCAAGAGATTAGAAGAAGGCAAAAAAAAAAAAAAATAGAGAAGATGAATTGGAGAATGTTGCCTAAGGGGTTCTTAAAATGGAACTAATAGCAGTACCATACATCAACCAATGGAGTTGAATGCTCTTAACTTTGACATATTCCGATAGCTAGTAGTTCTCACATATTGAGCTCCATTCACTTTTCTGAATTCTAAATTCTTGCACTCCAAACGTGTATATAGACCACCTTGGCAATTTATTGCCAAATGAAACCTGGACTTCTTGCCTAATCCCTCAAGCTTTCTCTTTCCCTTTTTAATGATCTGGAGAAAGACAGCAACTTTTCGTCCCAGCAGTTCACACAGTAAAACAAAACAAACCATAACTCAGTCGTCTTTGACTTCCTCCTCATAGCTGGCAGATCCACTTCCAATCAGTCACACACTCCTGACACTCATCTCTACAATGTCTCTTATAAACAGCCCCTGCACTCAATTCTCCGTACAGCCGCCTGTCAATCTTCTACTCTGTCTGCCGTAACTGAGTCCTAATTGTTCTCCCTCCCTTTATTCTGTGTTGCTCTTCCATCAATTCTCTCCACTGCTGCCCGTGTTGTTCTACACCAAGAATGATCCACCACAGTTTATGTAATTAAAGCTCAATGAAAAACAAAAATAGAACAAAAAGCGAATACTTCAAGCGATCGTTATCTACTGTACATAGAACCCAGCATAAACCTTAAACCCTGTCACAATCTAAACCAGCCTTCTCTCCATCCTTTAGCCATAGTTGTTTCCCCAGCCAGCGTCCTGTAGAACACCCTGTGTCCAAGCAAACTCTGTTCTTGCCTCTCTCCCTGCCTTGGCTCTGAGTATAGCTTTTGTTCATTTTAGTCTCACAAAGTCATACTCATCCTTTAAGGCCCAGTTCAAATGACATTTGATCTCTGGATTTAAATAATTCATCCTGAGATGTCAGGCAAGGTTGAGGTACAATTTTCAGTCAACAACCAATAGTAAAAATGCTAACGGTAGATGATAGTGGCAAAGGAAGATTCTAGAAAAAAGAAGAGAAGGGAGAGAAGTGAACCTCCTTGCAGATCTAAGGACAACATACTTCAAGATCCTCCATATTCTTTGAACTTTTAAAC
The DNA here is from genome assembly GCA_963574575.1 of Galagoides demidoff. Classification (NCBI taxonomy): domain Eukaryota; kingdom Metazoa; phylum Chordata; class Mammalia; order Primates; family Galagidae; genus Galagoides; species Galagoides demidoff. The sequence continues at coordinate 38,965 of CAUYQV010043684.1, read as the reverse complement.
TGAATCGATTTAATTGTTAAAGGATATAAATAGCAACATAATTTCTGATCTTCAAGACTGGTCTTCTGAGAAACAAATTTTACATGGAATAGGAACAATATCCCTTTGCCCAGAAAGAAACTAATAACATTCTTAACTTTTATCCATGTTAAAATGTAGATTTCATGATTAATTTAAGATGAATTGATTGTGTTCATAGCACTTTAAAATAGCATAAAGCTAAGAAACAAAATATTTTCTTTTAGTTTAAATTATTAGTTTCTTGATACTTGTGAAGTACTGAAGTGATTTATATAAAATCTTTATTGGTATTTTTGTCTTGCATTTGCTACAAGCCTGTCAGTTTTCTGAGTACTTATTGACAAAAAGACAAGAAATGGTGATTACAAATATCCCGTGATTTACAAAGTATTTAACTAAATCTTACAAAGCTAAACTATCTTGCTAAAGTCACATAGCTGATAATTTCAACACAGAGACAGGTATGTCTGATTCAAACGCTTATCTTTCACCTAGAGGCCTGATAAGGTGATTGTTAAACTCAGTCACCCAACGCAAATAACAGAGGGAGACTGAATGTTTGAACTACGATGCAAATATACAATTATTATGCTTCTACTGACCCCATTGCTTAGAATAAAAAAGAAAAAAGAATTACAAAGCTGTGTACATCACTAAAATTGTGTCTCAATAATTTTACAAGTTGTGTTCCTGAAAATGATTTCCACCGGCTATAAAGGGTAAGAATAGGGAGGTGTGATGTGCTGAAGGGAATTCAGTCAAGTCTGTCTTTGTGTCTTTCTCACTGCTTAGCAAAACAAGGGTAGAGAGAAATCCCGATATGGGAAAAACAGTGGCTTGTTCCCCGGCTGGCATGGGCTGTGAATGCTCTTGGTACAGCATTCTAAGTACCTAGGAGAGAATGTCAATCCCCTTGGTTTAATTAGGACGAGTGTTGTTTGGCTGTGCCTGAAAGGCAGAGAGAGAGAAAAGGCGCATCATGGGATCTAAGAAGTCGGAGGAGCAGACGGAGCTGTGTACTCTAAGTGGGGCAGAAGGGACAGGAGAGTCCCTGTGTTAACAGTGAATCACAGGCGCTTTCCTTAGGAAGAGAACCTTCTGTAGGCAACGCTGCCATTCAGCAAATCTTGGATACAGTTGATATAGTAGGCTTCTTAACTTTCACCCTTACTTTCCTTGTTTCACTTTCTATGTATACAAGTGACAATTCTGTAGAACTCTTGTAAAAATTTAGTTACGATCACAAAGATCGGAAGTGCTTATTGTTGGTACCTCTAAGTTCCTATTTGAAAATGGGGGTTTCTGGTTTATTTTATCATCTGTAAAATGAATATTATGTAAAATAATGTTAAGAAATGAATTGTGCCCCTTGTTCCCAGAAATAGTTAAAACCAAATGTGTTAACAGAAGAAAGAAGTGACTTAGAGTTCCCTGTAGATCCTTATCTATGGAATGCCTGTGGGTAAAAATTTTTAAAGACTCAGAACATATGATTTTATGTAAAACCAAACTATTGATAGCGAAAATATAGACATCAGAGTAATCATTGAGAAAAATTTCTACAACTGAAAATATAAGTTTATATGTTAATAAATTCACTGTACAACATTTGTTTACTAAGGGTTTTAAAGCTTGTAATAAAATCATGTTATTCAATAACTTCCTATTTTAATTAAAATAAAACAGGTACAATAAAGTTCTCAAAATGTGATAACATGAGCATGATAGCAAAATCCTTATCACCTTTGAAGGATCCTTATCACGCTCCCATTTGCCATATGGTGACCATGGTGACATCCAGCTATGAGCAATGAGGTATGTAGCACTTTTTCTAGGATGAGTTCACAGACTTAATTGTCTGACCTCATATGTGTGAAGCCATTTTTGATACTAAGTTAGAAAATTAACCGAATATTTTATAGCCTGAAGCTTTAAGTTCAGATACTAGAAGTCACTATTCTATGCTGAAATAATCAAGAGTGTAAGAAATTGAGTTTTTTCTATTCTTAAATTTTTTTCCCTTTTTAATAAGATTAAAAACTACCGAATTTTAGAAACCAATGATGATTGCTGTGTTGTTTCCAAATAGAATGAGTAATGTGCTAACCCTAATTATTTGGAATTCATATTCACTAAAAATTTCTTGTCCTTCCTTCAATACCAGGTAGATGCATGGAGTGGACAGATCAAGCTCCTGTTCCAACTCCCTATTCCAAAAATCCATTTAACATATTGTCCTCGGATACAGGACCTATCAGATATTAAACTGATATGAACAGATACTGCACTTGATTTTAGCCAAAAGGCTGAGAAGCGATGTCCTTCCTAATAGAGTTTTTAATCTTCAATTTCTCAGTATATTTGCCATCTGATTATAGGTTTGATTATCAAGTTTATCACGCTATTTTGTCTCTAATTTATATTATATATCATGTTAAATCATGACATAGTGGTCTGTTCATTAATTATTAGAGTACTGAGTTCTTTTCATTTTCAGCCATGTATGTCCCGGGCCGTTCTGTAGCTCCTGTGTATACATGGAGGCTGCTTTGTTTTTAATGTTAAATATGGAAATCTCATTTAGACAGAGATGATTGTAATAAAGCTACACATTGGTTTATGAAACTATCTTGACCGTTAGCAGACTTATTTTCCTCAGTCTCCCAATAAAACTGATTGACCTGGCTCACTGGGGGAGCTTTAATCACAGTTTTAAGGGTATACCCACATACATATATGGTAAGTCCATATGATATAGCAATCCATTGTACAAAGCAAAAATACTTCTGAAAGCATTAAATTATATGCTGATTACAACTTTAGAAACAACTTTCTTGCAATACAGAGGTTACCTGATTACTACAAAGCCATTTGATTTTTTTGAATTATATTCTCATCCCTTACACTATGAACTGAACACTTTATAATTTATGGTAAAATAAGAAGAGAAAAAGAGAGTCCATTTTCCTCCTCATTCTACAGTGTGCCTATTTTTAACATATATTGATTGTGATCACATTGCTTTAAGGATTTGTGATGACAGAGTTTACATTCACATTTCAATTTTTGTTCTACACGAAGCTATCTATACAAGATATGGATATGATTCTTCATCATAATCAGCTTATGATGAACATGCTTTATTAGGTCTAGCATTTGTGGACTAAGGAGATAACTAGAAACATCACACCCAATAATTTAAATGAAGACCAAATGAGAACCAGTATAGTATGAAGCAGGAACTTTCATTACTTCATGTGCTGCCTAAGCGTCTGTCCCACTTGCAAAATTAGTCGTGATACACTCAAGATATTTTACTTTCTAGTCTATTCATTATAACTACAAAATTAAATAACACTTTACAGAAACTATTTTAGTGATTGCTACTCATTATTAGAGAATAGTAGAGGAATAAAGAGTCTTTATTTAAAAGAATAGTCTCTTTAAAAGGTGTAATATCTATCATGAGTTCTCTATCCTCCTAGTCTCCGGGGAAGGCAGATGGATGTGCCCGCTTCTATGTGCGGGAGAATGGAACAGACCTGACCGAGCCTCTGATAAATCTCCTCTACAGTCCCATTAGTTTTGATGAAGTTCTTTGAGAAACTGGGAAGAGAAAAATACCCGTGAAAAATGTCCCTATTCTGGAGTGTAGTGTTATCAAGGCCTTGATTTATTTAACAGAAAGGAGTAAATCCCAGAGAAAAAAAAATTAACTTTTTTTCCATTGTCATATACATTTGCTTAGCGCAAACACACAGTTAAAAACCATATTATAGACTGAAAAACATTAGATTCCTTTAAAATATTTGCACAAAGTATTGGCTTCTGATATTTTTTAAAATGTTACTATGTGATTTATTATAAGCATTTTATTACGTAGAACTATAGACCCTACCCTGAGCTAGAGACCTATACCAGCCTCTGGCCTGTTAGGGATAGGCCACATAGCAGGAGGTGAGCTACAGGATAGCCAGAGAAGCTTCATCAGTCTTGACCCCACCCCTGGCATCATCATAAGCTCCGCCTCCTGCAGATCAGATTAGATTCTCAGAGCAGCATGAACCCTACTGGACACCGTGCATGAGACACATCCAGGTAGCACACTCCTTATCATAATCTATTTGGCCACCTCACTTCCGGGTCCCTGGAAAAATTGTCCCTGGTGCCAAAAAGTTTAGGGACCACCAATATACAACACTATTTTAAAATAATGTATACTTAAAAATATGAAGTAAGTAATAGAATGCAGGTTTCTATGGTGTCCAAGTTGAGATTTGCTTTCTCTTACTTAGTAAAATACGTTGAGTTTGGAGATGTTTCTTGAATTGTGTTTCCATTTCCTTAACACAAAGTGGGTGAAAAAATAGTCTTGAATTTATGGGACTGGAAAATGATTTGATATTTTATGTACAGCTTTTTTATTCCTGACAGATAAATAAATGCCTTAGCTGTTACTTCTATTAGTGTTGTTTAACCAATCTTCAAATCAGTTTCTCTAACTGCCAATGTCAACATCTAAGGGGGAAAAAAAAATAAGAGCTATTTTAAAGTGGTACACCTAGAACAGATATTCTTTTTTAAATCATTCATTGGATCTGTTTTGCTTTCTCTCTGCTATTCTGCAGACACAAAAGGAAGTCCCCTTTGGAAAGAGGATCACCTCCAAAAGAAAACATACACTGTGTAAAATGTCCTGTTTAAAATCTCTATCAGGAGATTAGAGGAAATATTTTGAAAGAAGGCAGGATGAGTGTGGTCACTCACACCTGTCATTGCAGCACTGTGGGAGCCGAGGTGGAAAGATCTCTTCAGGCGGGAATTTGAGGCCAGCCAGAGCCATATAGTGAGATTATGCCTCTACAAAAACATGTAGAAATTTCACCTGGACAGTGGTATGCATGTAGGAGAATTAGTTGAGCCCCAAATTTGAGATTGCATTGAGTTCTGCTGATACCGCCATGCTCTAAACTGGGCAACAGAGTGAGACCCTATTGGGGGGGAGAGGGAACATCTAAGCAGGCAGAGTTACAGACATCTCTGCTTATCAGAATCCCTCTGCTGCCCCTACTGTTGAAGTAGAAGATTTGCCACCTAAAAATTAAGAGCTCTTTGAAAAAAAGTGGTACAAGAGCAGTAGGGCTGGGAAGTCTTTGTGAAGTCAAAGGACTTTGTTTTATTATTTGAGTTTGCCTTAAGTCATTAGCTTTTCATGTTGAAGATTTGGATAAGTGTGCTTGGCTAGCAGTTTACTACTCAAAGATATCCAGACAGGATTTTCTAACTTTTCTACGCAACCCCTTCTGTGCTATTTATCACTTTGTCTGTAGAACTCTGTCCTTCACCACAGACACAAGCATCCTTAAAAGTTGTTTTGTTGTTGTTGTTGACACAGAGTCTTACTATGTCGCTCTCAGTAGAGTACCATGGTGTCACAGCTCACAACAACCTCAAAGTCTTGGGCTCAAGTAATTCTCTTGCCTCAGCCTCCCAAGTAACTGGGACTACAGGCACTCTCCACAATGCCTGGCTATTTTTTTTCATTGCAGTTGTTTAGCTGGCCCAGGGCCGGGTTCAAACTTGCCACCCTCCGTGTCTGTGGCTGGTGCCGTAACTACTATGCTACGGGAACCGAGCCAACACCCTTAAAACTTTTAAAAGTAAAAGTACACCTTTTAAGCCTCTCAACATTCCACCTGTTCTCCCTGAGATTGGTATCCCATATGCAATGGATTCCCCCCCACCCCGTTCCTTGACACCAAACCTGTCTTCAGGTTCTTGTGCCAACTGCAGTGCAAGCATATTAACGTCAACCATGACAACGTCTATGTACATTCTAAATATCTTCTACAGGTAATGTGTACATTTCTAGTTCCCCAAATCAGAAATACATTTGGCTAGATATTAGGCGATGATTTCACTCTCTCAGTGAAAGGATACAATGAATAAGGTGTTTCAGTGTTCTCCAGACACTATCATTCTGCTTATTTCATAGCTATTCAGTCCCATTCCACAGCAGAATGGCCTTATACAGGGATTAGACAATAAATCAAAACAGCTGTAGTAGGCATTATGAAATAAAGGTATTCAAATTTGATTTTACAGGGGGAAATAGAATAATACCTTAAGTCCAAGCCCAAAGAGAATGGAGTCTACTTGAAACATGGAGGATTCATTATGAAAGAATGTAGGAAATACAAAACCAGAATAGAACTGGAGTGGGCGCCTTTGGTCATCTAGGTCATTGGTCATGAATCCTGGCTCAAATTGTCATAATCACTCAGAGAACTTATTAAAAGTACTGATTCCCTAGAGATTTTGTTGATGAGAGCTGAATATAAGTATTTTTAGCCATACCCCTTGTGATTTTATGTAGTTCCCTTCACACGGGTCCTCTATCATTTGAAACCCAATAACCTAGAAGAAGAAAGATCACTGTAGGAATAAATTTAACAACAGAGCTTTTTCAGCTTTATAAAGCTTTATAAGTTGGAAGAAGGTCATTTTTTATAGAAAAGCATTTTGAGGAATCACTTATGGGGATATAATTTTCATTTACCTTCTATTATGTAGTGAATATTACTAAATGGAGATTATATTTGATTACTACATATATCTGTAGCCATATGATATATATTTCATAAAGTACAATGATTTCTTTATAATAATAATTGTAAGTGATGTTATTCACAGTTTTAAAGGAAAATATTTTATATAACATAGAACTTAATTTCAAAGGGCAATTATGTAATTTCAAAGGGAAAATTATTTTTTTTTTTTTTTGCAGTTTTTGGCCAGGGCCAGGTTCGAACCCACCAACTCCAGCGTATGGGGCCAGTGCCCTACTCCTTTAAGCCACAGGTGCTGCCCCAAAGGGAAAATTCTTTTTAAAGAAAATCTATCTAGACCTAATTGGCCTCCACGTCAAAGTATTTGCATATACATTACCACCAATGTGTGAATATATTACCTTGAAAAATTCCAAAACAGCAAGATCTAAGGGTAGAAATTGTCTGAATAAGTTTTAGGATATTGATTCAATGTTAATTACATTAAACGTTTTACAGCCGCCAAAACAGTAACAATAAACATGTAAAAACACTTGGAAATATTCAAGATATAATTTTGAATAAAAAACTGCAAATCAAGATAATAAATCCCTAAGTGCGTTTCTGTGTGAGTAGAGACGTGAAAGAAAAAGGAAGAATTAAACATCAGTTACAATAAGATGGACGGCTAATGAGAGATTTAAAACACTTCATTCGAAAGTATCAATTTATTTACCAACCTAGAAAATGTGTTAATAACATGATCTTCAGTGAATGGAAAGACACCCTACACTAAATTAGCTTAGAAATTCTGGCTCAGCGCCTGTGGCTCAATCGGCTAAGGCACCAGCCACATACACCTAAGGTGGTGGGTTCGAATCCAGCCCGGCCCACCAAACAACAATGATGGCTGCAACCAAAAAGCAGCCAGGCGCTGTGGCGGGTGCTTGTGGTCCCAGCTACTTGGGAGGCTGAGGCAGGAGACTTGCTTGAGCCCAGGAGTTGGAGGTTGCTGTGAGCTGTGAAGCCACAGCACTCTACCCAGGGGGATAGCTTGAGGCTCTGTCTCAAAAAAAAAAAAATTCTTCTGAGTCTATTTTTTGTAGCAAATTTGGAAACACCCACTACTCTCTTCCTGCTTTTTCTCCACAATTGAGAGTTTCAGATATAGAGAAGAAGAAATAAATAACTCCAATTCACTCATTTAGCAAAAAGCTGCCAACTACAGGTCATGTAGTGGTATGTGAATAAGAAGTCTCGTGTTTCACGCAGGTCATGTCCCCTTTGTTTCCTTAGTCGGCAAGTGCTCATCAGCAATATCTGTGAGCAATTCCCCAAATCTGTATATCTCTGAGTCCGTCGATGATGGTAACATTTTTATTCAGGCGTCTTTCCTGAATTTGGGATTGCTGAGGCTATTCGTGAGTAAGTCATCTGTCTGTCATTACAAACATAAAATATAAGTACGGCACTGGTTTCAGAAAAACTGGCTTTTGAAAAATACTTGTGGTCTTCTGTGATTATACCCACAAGGAAAGCTTCTAATTGGAGCCTATTTCACCATTCACATTAGCATGCGTCAGGAAATGCAAATACATTTATTATGTATATAACTTTAGAAAGAAAAATAAAATTAATAGATTTTATTAAATTGAGAATAACTCCCAGTTTGTATATAGTTGTACAGAATTGGAATAAGAGAATGAGGCAAAGCTATAATAATATGGAACAAAATAATGAAAAGTTTTCAAAAAGTCTTTTGTTTCTGCTTAGATTCTTCCAGGCAGCTAAAATTGCTAGAGCCAATTCAAAGTTACTAGAGAGTAAAAAGTGCTATAACCAACAGCAGACTTTCTTTTAAGCACTAGCTACCCACTGGGAAAAGAACTGTATCACATTTCTTTTCTATGTAAACAATTTGAGCATGGAGAAATCAGCTAGTACACAATCTTTAAAATTGTTGGTTTCTTTTTTGTTAGGTGAGGACGGTGCATAATTACAGGCTGTTTTAAATTGTTATCCAGGAAACACGCTAACTCTATACTTCTAGTCCTTGTACTAACTCCAGTTCCCTTAACCCCACTGGCTGCCTGACATTTTTAGCTAGATGTTTCATTGACATATAGAGAGCAGTCGACACAGTGTGCGTGCCTTCTCCATTAGCAATCTCATCTCCTTCCTTTGTTACCACCTCTTTCTACTTTCACTGACACTGTCTAAGGCAGCCCAGAAACTGGACTTACCTTTAAGTCAACAATTTCCTTCTATCTAACATGTTAACTATCATGCCTGGTCAATTCCTTTTTTCTTCTGTATTTTCCTATATGCTTTAATAGCTACCAATATAACAGAATCAACACTTGTCTCTACACCTCAAATCTAGCCAATTCTGATGACTCACAATACACCTAAACCCTTCATTCAGAAAGTGTGCTATTACCAAATTCACCTGCACCATACCAGTTTAGAGACTATCTTTCAACATGCTGATGACTAAAGTTTGGTGTGCTTGTTAGTCACTCAGGAACCTTGTTAAACCATAGGCTACTGGCCTCAGAATCCAAAAGTTTGAATCTAAAAGTTTGCTGTTGGGCTCTGGAATTTGCCTTTCTAACAAGTTTTTGTATGTGGCCGATGCTGGAACCATACTTTGAGAACTACTGTTCTGACACAGTTCTGAACGCTGGATTTCAGAGCTGTTTACCCTACTCGTTGGATTATACTTAGTGCATACTTCACTTGCTAGATAGCTGTGGATCTACAGTCAAGTTATGATATATATTTCTAGACCTTTCATTTACACAGAATTCTTCAAAGGACGTATAATTAATTAGCACTCTTTTTCTTAAAAGAGCTCTAAAAATATGTGTTTCCAGTCACACAAAACTTAGATCCTCCCCTACTGCAAGCATCTAAGATTTTTAATTGATCCACAAGCATTTAAATTCTTGTTTTTAATGTGCATTATCTGATCTGTTCCCTTTACTTAGTAGTTTTTAGCCCTTATTTCACACTTGTTTCCCATAGTGGAGTCCACCTATTCTTGACTACTAAAATGATTTTTTTTCCAGAATACAGGGGTACACATATTTTGGTTATAAATGCACCCAAGACCCAGAATAGGTGCATTTTACCAGGTAGGTATGAATTCACCCTATCCTCTTCCGAGACAACTTCTTTATTGTCTTTATTTCCTTATCCAACTCCATTTTTTTGACTGTTCTAATTCTTTTCTTAAAATTATTTTATATTTGATTCATTTATTTTTGCACATAGTTTTGAATGTATCAACTATAGTATGCATATATCAATAGAACAAAGATTTAGAACAAGTGACATAGTAAACATTGTATGTGCTTATTCTATAGATTTGAATTTTTCTACTTAACATGAGAGAAGTCCTACCAAACTTAAAATGTAAGGAATAGTTGTTTATATGCATTTCTGTCTAAAGAGAACAAATGTAAAGTTTTTTTTTTAATTAGATATCACTTTACCAAGCAGTCTATTAATTAATTAATTAATGTTTAGGAGAAGTTAATCAAGTTAATAAACAAACTATAACAAGAGAGCTGATATTTATTGAAGACTTACTGACTAGTAGGCAATGTGCTAAGGGCTCAAATTTTCCCTAAAATTAACTATTATTGCTGTAATAACGTTTTTGTCTTAAGAGAACACAGGAGCATAGAAAGGTTAATGACTTCCTCCAAGGTCCTCAGTGGATACAGAATACAGGTTCAAACCACCCCCAACTACAGGACTCCAAAGTTTCAATTCCCAGTCAGGTAAATTATAAGCTGCAAATCCATTATCCATTATATCAAGACATAGTGGGTGTGAGAAAGTCATTTCAATACTTTTTCTTTCCTCCATTGCCTACAAAAGCCTGTAAGGCAAGAAGCTAAATTCACTTAGCTACAGCCCAACAGTAGAACGGATAATAACACCACACCAATTCCAAACAGAACAAGTACACTTGGAAGTCAACAGATTGACAGTGAAGTATATAAAAATGCCATTTTCATAGCTTTCAGGTGGAAAAAACAGTATTTAATAGACTGTGATGATGGCTATTGTTTTGATGAGTGTTCTACCAGCCTGAGAATCTTCTATGAACAGGTTAGCCTGTTCCATTCATAACAGTCTTCTCTTCAGGTGTGTATGCATTGCCCTATTCGGGACAACTCTCAACACCTGCAACAATTTTTGCCCTCAGTAACAGAGATACACTTTGGAACACACTAACATTTCAGTAGACTTTACCAATGTAAAGGAAAGTAATTCAAACTCAGATCAGTCACCATTCCCAAGAGGTAGAAACTCGTGGGTAAAATCACATGTGGGATTATTTGACTCCTATTATTCTGAAGCAGCAAGATGAGAAATTTTGTTCTTACTTCTTGCAAATATCCTTCTATGGATTCAAAACAATTCAAAGATATTCTGATATTTATCATAATATTCATGTGCTTTGCAAGGTGAGTATTTCAATTTCCTATATCAATATAAAACAACAACAACAAAAAAAGGAAATTAAGACACACATATGTGCGGGCAACAACCTACAACTTCTTCCTCATTTACTCAAGAATCATATTGTTTTTTCTTCATACATTATTCTTATTGCTCCTTTAAGTCACAATGTCATCAACTCTATGATAAAATATTTATTAACGGAATTGTCATCTATAATACTCACTAGGCATCTCCTATATTCCATGTCGTCATGAGGAAACAGAAGAGACTGCATCTACATAGTATATCTAGCCTTTAAAGTCAGAAGTCTAATTAAACGAGAATATTATTAAAATATTTAATCACAAGTTTACATTTATTAAATGCCTTTTATTGACTTCATGGAATAAAGATGAACTAAAATAATTACTAGTTTCCTAAAACAAAACCATTTTATTTTTATCTTGGGAGATAGAAAGTTTGCTAAAATGCATTTCATTAGATAGCTGTTAAATTAGTACCTTAGAGATGACTCCACTACTGGGAAGTCTTGTGGATGTGCCAAAAAAGAAATATCTTGTATATAGCACCTACCCCTCACAGTCCTGGGGAAAAGAGACTGTTTCCCATATGAACGTCACTAGACAATTATAATATGATCTGAAACATTTCATTTTTAATTAGAGAAGCCTCTAGAAGACTAATTGAATTAGACATATAAGTACCAACAAGATAAATAACATACTTAGAGTAATGCATGATGGCTCGAGAGCTGAATATCATTGAATATCATTGCCTGTTCTTCTTAAAATTACCCTGTAAAAACCTCTTATTTTTTTTTTTTTTTTTTTTTTTTTTGTCAGAGTCTCACTCTGTCACCCAGGCTAGAGTGATCAGCTAGGTTCATAGCAACATCAAACTCCTGGGTTCAAGCATCCTTATGCCTCAGCCTCCCAAGTAGCTGGGACTACAGGTACCAACCAGAATGCCCAGCTATAGTCTTTTCCATTTTTGGTAGAGACAGAGGTCTCACTCTTGCTCAGGCTGGTCTCCAACTCCTAAGTTCAAGGGCTCCTCCTGCCTTGGTCTCCCACAGCCCTGGGATTACAGGCATGACCCACTGCGTTCCACCAAAATGCCTTACTCTTGATAGAGATGTTAACATTTAGATTCCTTGTTCCTTGAAAATATGGCTAGGTAGTTACTATTATAATATTAGTAAAACTGTACTCCAAAATAATGAAATGCCTACTTTCAAATAAATCCATTTTTTACTCTGCAAAAACAGCCTGCCAACTGTTCTTTATAGCTTTAAAAAGAGAACATATTTTAGTTCGATTATCAATTGAATCCCCAGACTAAAGATAATTATACGCCCTTGTCTTGAGCAGAGTAGGCCATGTAATTGGATAGTTTCTATCTCCTTCCTTCCTTCCCCTCTTTATCTCTCCTCTTCCACTTTTCCTCGTCCTCCTTTCCTCCCCTCCTTTTCCTTTATTTCGTGTGCAAATCTGTAATCACTGCATTGCTTCTGTATTTTTTTAGTGAAAGCACTAACTTTGAAAGAATTGCTTTAATAGAATTTTTGAATGGTGACTGCATAACTACCTGTTGACTATTAAGATATAAAAATTAAATATATTTAACCCCTTTAGAACATTATAAAATAAATTATTAATATCACACAGTATAAACATTAGCAAACGAGTATTGAGAGCCATCAACAATGACTAATTCTATAGCATCTGATTGTAACGTACAGTGGTACCTGATCCAAATTTAAGTCTCAAGAAATATTATCTCTTTCATAGTGCTTTGTAGTAATAGTTGTATTACTGACAACCACGAGTTTTAGGGAGTTTGGTTGTAGTCACAATAGCCAAAGTGTGTTTAAATATCTGGTGATATGTTTATGTGTGGGCACCCGAGCAAAAGAGCAAGAAAGAATGAAAATAAGTCTGGCCAGCAGGTTTTCTATAATGAGTTACACTTTTTTCAAGGTACCATAAGCAAGTTATTACCAACAGTATTTAATTACTTTTTCTAATTTTTCATTGATGCAGAAAGGAAAGAAAAAAGCAAAACAGACCATGGGACTGCAAGATTTGTCCTGCTGAATGAACACTGATAAGAAAATTCTGAGTCATTGTTTTACCCAGTTAATACTAGTAATGGCCTAATGAACAGGAAGACTGCAAATAAATTGAATGGTTCATGAATCACACTGTGTTCCACATCATGAACAGCAACGACAGCCTCTATTCAGCAAGCTCCCACTCCCGTAATTGTGATGGTTCCTACACTCCCCTTCTCAAGCTCAATCAAATGGTTAGCACTCAAACACTCAAAATAATTTTTATCATGGAAAAAGATTAAAGAATCACACACAGCAGAGAAAACTCTGAAGGGTTATATCATAACAGGCCAAGAGGATCAATTGTACAGGACCTGAGTATAAATTGGCATCAAGCATCATGGGGCAAAGAACACTCTTCTCAGACCTGGAGGAGATAATTAGCCCCACTTACTAGATGATGTCACTGTGTGTGCATGTGTGTGTGTGAGCACACCACAAGCCTGTGGCATAACAAAATTATAACTATGATCATATAAGTATTCTCTATTATTAATAAGATCTCTTACTATTAGAAAGATGATACATGGTCACTGCAAAATTTTAGAGTGTCTAAGGGAACGTATTGGAAAAACACAAATTACACCTGAAATCACCACTCAGAAGTAACCAGTGCTTCATCCTATTACTGTTTTTCCAGGGTATTTCCTAAGCACTTGTTTGTTTTTTTATGTAACACACACACACACACACACACACATACACACGTACCCACAGACCTACAGAGATACACACACACGCAGATGCACTCAAACATACAAATGTCTCCTTCCTAAAATATGAATCATACTTTCATATCCTATCTTTTGTTACTTAACTTTATGGTATAAACATTCTCTTACATATCATTGAATGTTATTTGAAAAATCATGATTTCACATTATGGATATATTTTAATTTTACCCAACATTTATTTGTAATAAATAGATGTATGCATAATTCTTTCTCCACATTCCTTATTTTTTACAATGATGTCAGCTCTGGCGGTAGATCAAAGTTCTGATTTTTATACATTGTAATTATAACAAAATGATATTTAAAGATATCATGGAAACCAATGTGTTGGTGGTACGTAGACCAAGCCTGTTCACTTATCATGTCTCAGATGTTAGGCTCCTATATCCCCGACGGGTGATCTTTGGATATTGTTGATAAATAAAAAAATCAAAAGTTAAATGGTAGGGGAGGCGCCTGTGGCTCAAGGAGTAGGGTGCCAGCCCCATATACCGGAGGTAGTGGGTTCAAACCCAGCCCTGGCCAAAAAAAAAAAAAGTTAAATGGGAAAAACTAAATATTCACCATAAAAATATTTCAGAGTGGAGAAAAATATGTTTTCCATAAGAATGTTGATCTTAACTATGAAAAATGCTAGGAGAGCCAAGAAAGACCATGAGGGTGGATGAAAGGCACTACTATTAACATTGTTACCCACATGAGGCTAGCTTGCTCTGGTTCTAATTCTCAGTGTGTAATCCAATTCCCTGGCTATCAGCCCATTTCAAGCTATGTTTACTTACCCCTCATAGCTGAAGTCTTAAAACCCAGATCAAAACATATATTTTCCTGTTTAAGCTTGAAACCAGACAGAACTCTATAACTCTGTCTTTGTTGAATCTTGGTAATTTATTTGTTCCCACTAAAAGAAGGATTGCTTTCTATAAAGTGAGATTAATAGTAACTTCCAACATACCTTCTTGCCAGAACACTGTCTCCAGACAGCTGCTCTGAGCCTGGCTAGTAAGAAAGATTGTCTTTTATTGATGCCCTTTCTTTGTAGAGGTGGTAACTGCCACAGGCAACCCACACACAGGTCCTGTGCTGGACCCTCTAATATTGCTTCCTTTGTAACATTCTGGGTTTTGGTTGACTGTGTCCTGTAGAATTTTTATTCACTTGCTAAAGAAAAATTTAATATCCCCAATCTTTGTGGCAGAATGTTCCATTTCTCTACTTACCTAAAGTATGTATTTCTTTTGATTATATCACTGCTTTTATCTCAATGCTACCAAGCACACTTAATAGTACGAACTTGGCTTTCTTTCCCGTTTCCCTTAACAAGGCTCTGGGCCATAACCACTCTTCTCAAAATCTCACCCCTTCCCTGACACACATAACCAGCCCTTCAATTGGTGACCTATTTCTGTACCACTAGTAGCCGACTTTTTTCCAGTCTCTTAGAAAGAAGTGGCTCAATTAGTTTCGAATTGTGTTTTGATCTCATGCCTCTGCTTTTTCTTAAAGCTTTACTCTAAGAATACTCTACTCTCCCTTCTGAATTTCCAGTATCTTCATACATCATTTCAGTGTTTGTAAACCAGGTTAAAAAATACCTTCCATGCTCAAGTTTCTCTTTCGAGCTTTGTTCCTCTTCAAGCAGCCAGCCCTTCTCTCCTCTCCCCAGTTACCAAATTTCTGGAACTAATTCTCATCTTCATTTTACCGTGACATAACCAGTGACTCCCTCTCCACAATGCATTTGTAATTGTCACTTCCAAACATCCATTCTTGATCTTCCAAAATGAGTTTTGGTCCTAATCAAGTTTCCTTGACTTCTCCAAAGCATTTAATAATAGGTTGCCCCTTATTTGTTAAGATTTTCTTCTAAAACTTATCTGAGAGCTTTCCTTTCTGTCTCTTCACTTGTCACCTTTTCCTGACATTAACATGAGCATCTCATGGCAGACATCTTCTTACTGGTGATTTTAATTCAGGCCTCCTCCTTTTGTGTCAGTTCTCCCTGAACAGCCACACTGGCTTTCATGGTTCTAATGTTGTCTAAAAGCAAGTTAGTGGCTCGGTGCCTGTAGCTCAGCACTGGCCACGTGCACTGGGGATGGTGGGTTCGAACCCAGCCTGGGCCTGCTAAATAACAATGACAACTAAACAAAAAAATAGCTGGGATGTGTGGCAGGCGCCTGTAGTCCCAGCTACTTGGGAGGCTCAGGCGAGAAAATCTCTTAAACCCAAGAATTCAAGGTTGCTGTGAGCTGTTACACCACAGCACTCTACCCAGGGTGACAGCTTGAGACGCTGTCTCAAAATAATAATAATAATAAATGAATAAAATAAAAGCAAGTTAAGTATAAAGTCTGCAGACATTTGGGTGGTTGTTAAAAATATGGCATGAATTTTAAGTGAGGACCAGGATGTAGCCAACAGAAGAGGATAAAGCTTAATTCACAAACATCACACTTGCTTGGTTATCCTTTCTCCTTTTTCACTTTCCTTCTCTCTGCTTCTGGTAGATGATCAATGGTGCCACTGTCCACCCATTTATTCAACTTGCGAATCATCACATCATACTTGATTTATCCTTCTTTGTTGCTGTTTCCCTCTCCACAACTCATTTCTCATCTACTTTTCTTACCACCATCCCAATTACCTTTCAAATGTAAAGACCTTGATCAGTTTCAAAAGGCTTAAACACAAAGATGGTTCTATTAACAGGATTCAACACACACCTGCTGTTCAAGTTCTTTGTGTTTTGGCCTCAACTTCCTTCCCTTATCTCAGTTCTGGCTTAATGTCCTCTTTCCTTCACACAAGCAGAATTAATCTCTCTTTCATCTGCGCTATTATGGCTCATTGTTCTTGCCAGTAGTTATAGCTCTCAACTATCTGTTTTGTTTTATTAAATGACTCACTCTCTGCCCCTCCTGTCAGATTCTAAGCTCCTGAAAGGTGGCAACCCCATTATTCACCTCAACTCCCACACCAGCACAGTCCCTTGTGACTCTGTGGAGCTCAACATATATTTTAATGACTAATTTCAGTAATTAAAATCATTATGCTATGCTACAAGTAGAACCTGCCTTTTGACGAGATTAATTCAACACTAAAACACGGTCTAGTGTCGCTTTAAGTGTATTAAAATTTAGAGCGCACCTTTCCTCTGGAAGAATTTCAAGAATTTTCCTGAGCATAGGCATGGGTTCTGACAGTACTCCCCACGATATTACATGAAAAGCATGAACATTTCTCCATAGTCTAAGAAAATAAGACTAATAGAGGTTAACTCACTTATCATTGTCACAAAGCCAGTGGGTGATACAGTGGGGATTAAAAACACTTACTTTGAATTTCCATTCATTAACATATTCCCTCCATGAAGCATTCATTCAATAGTAACTTCCCATCTTTTTATGAGGACAAATGAGATAATGTCTGTAAAACAATTTGAGCTACTCAGGAAAAGCAGGCTATGTAATTTAAGAGATGCATTTGATAAATTAGCTTCCTAAATAAGTAGATTGGCTCTACGCCTCTATAGACAGGAAGTTATTGTGTCATTTCCCCAATCATCTTGCCAATTTACCTCAAGCCTTATAATCCTACAAATCTCCTATGGAGCTCAGCAAATGAACTTCTGGAAAATGAGTTTTGGTCTCAGTCCAGTAAATTTTATTTGTACTTTCCCCCATCTTCTCTCTAATAGTTCACTGACCCAATACATTATCAAAGGTACTACTCATCAAAATCAGAATACAAGCACATTTGCCTTGTTTCATAGCTAATATTTTAGCAATAGTTCCATACAATGATTTGATATGAAAGCATTTGCTCTTTCATGCCATTATATTTATGTGTGGGGTCTACATGACAATTCACCACATAAGCCTTCCAGAGTATGCTTCTCACACTGCTGTCTTTTTAATAACAGCACCTACTACACAAGACCCAAGGGCACCCATTAAGTGCTCAATGATATTTTCTACTAGGCACTTTTTTGTCCTCTGAGAGCATTTCTAGCACTCTCAGAAGGGCAATACAATCTATGGGCAACCTCCGAGAGTTCTGAACCTGACAATGTGGATGCTATTGAAATAGCCACAGCGTATGAAGCAGTTGCTGATACGTGGGCAAAGGGGAATCTCGCACAGGCCAGACAAAGCTGGCCACGTGCTGTCTTCCACTGTTTAGAAAAATAGAATGATTTCATTTAGGGCATAAGTTGAACAGAAATAGAGTAGAATTCAATTTGATTTTATGAGTAAACTCTGCTCCAAGAAAAGTGGCTCTGTATGTATAAACCAAAAATGCAATTTAAACAACACAATGCATTTTAGATTTCTGAACGTTTGTTCCGTTTTACTATAAATGAAGTTTCACTTTAAGTGAATTAGACCATCACTTTGGGGAATCTAAATAAATCTTGCTCTCTAAGCAATTTACAGACATTGATATTCCCTTACAGTTTAAAATACCCTGTTTACGAGAATAAGGCAGATGGGTACCGGCAGATGGGCACCAGGAGAGGCAAGGAGTGGTGCCCACCTGTTACTGTGTATGTGCCCATGATCCCAGGTTTACTGAGTATAAAGTCCTATTCTTACATTTTTCTATCGAGGAGGAAGGGGAAATAGAATAAATCATATTTTAAACATTCTTGCTATTTTAGTATTTTTAGAACTTAAATATATCCCAAATGTAATATGTTAATGCTACTGTTGGTAACAACTTCCTACAAAACAAGAATTACAAAATCTCCAGGAATTTTAAAAAGTCATTGCTATGAACAGCCTATGAGTAGTTAAAACTATCACGCTCATGACTTTATCAGTGTGGCGCATAGGAACAGCAATATTAAAAGCTTTTGCTGTATACACACAAAAAATATACATTCAATAATCTCAGATAGGTCCTCCATGGAGCACTTAAAAATTTAGAACTAATGGTATAGGAGAGAAAAAAATACCAACACTGAAGATCCAGGGATAGACAGCTCAGCTGGACTTCAGAACAAATATTTGGACCCAGACACCTATGTGTACCTTTTTTTCTTGGTAATAATCCAGCTCTTTGTTGTTGTTTTGTTTAACAAATTTTCATCTGATTTGAAGCAATCCACCTATCTGTAACATGCGATATGTTTTCTCATTTTACCATTCATGTACACCATCTTGTGACAGCTGAAATGTCTCACAAATCCATTCAGCAAATATTGACTAATGACTAATTATGTGAAAATTATGTTTGGGATAAGGGAAGTTGTGTTAACTAAATAAAAAACATCAGGATTGTAAATGAACTTGCAATTTCGTTAGCAAGAGTCATAAATGGGTAACATTAATTACAGATGAGATATTAATATTGCATTTCAAAAGAACATAAACAAACAAAATGTAGGACTTAAGATGACAGTGGAAAGATTAGCCAAAAAATGAACCACATAAATGGAAAAATTTCTCAATGAAACCCCCAAAATAAACATAAAACTGAGTCATCTTGTCTCCATAATAATTTCATTGCAACACCCATGTTCTAATCTCTGTCTCTCTACCTCTAATTTCAATAAGGATTACTACATATTAAGTAAATTATCTTTCTGAAATTTAAATATTTTCATATCAGGCTCTTCTCCAACACAAAACCGTGATAAAATTTGAACTTAATTTGACAAATAAGACCATTTCTGATCTCGTTCCTTCGCAAATAAGCAGGCTTATAACTACCTGCCCTCCTTGGTTCTCACTTTTCTCTCAAATAGAATGAAAATAATCACAGCTCGGTGAACAGCACCATTATTCATGCCAATGTTTTCAATTTCCCCTTCTTGAAATGTGTCCCGCAGGTGTTCAAATAGTTGTGCACGAGGTCTTCCTCAACATCTTCACATAGTTGCTCATTTATTTTTAAAACTATCTAAATATTTCTTTTATAATGTTTGGGGTTTGGGGGTATCTCCCATAAGACATAAGCTTCTTGAGGAAAGGCATTGTATTCTTTCCTTTATGTGTTCCCCGGACCTGGTCCGTGCCTTGTCTATAACAAGTGCTCGACTGATGCTTAAGGAAAGGATAACCTCAACATAGAGCAGATTGGGGAAACTTACTGAATTAGCAGTGTTTATCTGGAAGGCAGAGAAGACACTACAAGAGATGTCCAGGAAGGATGGAAGAAACAAGTGACAACCCAGGGATGTACAGAGGTGCACTCAAGGAACAATGAGCAAACATTTAGCTATCTGGGCAGTTAATTAGGAGAGAGGGCTGCTTGGATGAATCTGCATAAGATGGCTTTTATCTAATAATTTGCTGTGCTGCAGACACTCTACCAGTTATTCACAAACTAAGAACTCTTTAGCTACAAATTTTTCTGTTTGAAGAACTTAATACATTTTATAAACTTTCTGAAAATAAGTCTTTGATTTTCCATTATATCTGATATTTCAAGATAAATGTATTAAGGTAGTCTCATTATTTTTTCTTTTTAATCTGTATCTGTAGCGTATATGCTTTTTCCATAAAAGTCAATAAATGCTTACAAGCAGAATCCACCTGAAGACAACAACAGCAACAGAAAAACAGCAAATTAAAAAAAAACAACAGGAAAACAAAATAAATAACAATAAAAGCTTTTATGACGTTTGTGATGCTTCTTATCCCAGTGACTATGCTATACCCAGTATGACTAACACCAGCCTATCCTACCACCTGCTCATTCCCACGAGCTATTGACAAGCTGTAAAAGCTCTAGTACATCAACAGTCAAGATTATTTTTGGATTCACTGTTCAAGTCGAACATGAGTAGAGCCACAGCAACCCAAGCAATCTTCATATTGGTCTGGATCACTAAATAGGCATAATGTGAGTCAGGCAAAAGTATCCCCCACACATGACAGGATAAACTAGAGTTATTCCTTTATTCTCAAACTGTTTGCAAAGCAAAGAAGAAAAATCAGAAACAGACTGTCCATCAAGAAAGCAGCTGGAAAAGTCAAAACAGTAAAATATGTAGTTGGCATGTTCCTCTTATGTACCAGCCAAATTCCCACAGGGAAAAATGCCATGCAGACTTCAGTCAATAAACAAATATCCGATGAGAGGTTAAATAAATCAATCTAACCCGTTATAACTTATATGCAGAGTTAGGTGAATAGAATCGTGATAATAACAACGGTACCAATGTGTTCTGTTTTAACAAGATTATGTACCTGTCCTCTGTTAACCTGAATCATGGGGGATTATGATATATTTTTATTCAGTGATGGAGCCTGCGAAGCTGAATATGAGATTTCTCTCAGTCGTTAAAATATGAGTGAGAATATGTATGAGAAGACAGAGGTAAAACCAAGGCTGTTCAAATAAAGGATATGTTTAAATGTAATTCTTTTCATGGTATAAAATCTACATATTATATTTGGTATTTCTATCTTTTTTTTTTCTTTCTGTGAAATAAAAAGAAATTGCTTCTTCAAAGTTTCGGTTTTCCTTTGCATTTTTTGTCATTCACTGTTCAACTCATTCATAAGTTCTCCAAAACAGACCTAGTCAAGCTTCAAACTCAAGAAGTGAAGTGACAGCTGCAGTGTTACTTTGTTATACTGTATATCTAATAGCAGAGAAAGAATAACATTTGGCTCTCTGGAAGGTAGGTGGAATTCCACAAGAATCACTCATAGTTGCAGCTAGTACGGTACCTGAGCACCAGGTACTCAATAACTATTTCATAAACGAATGTAACAGGAAAAAAAAAAGAGCAATTAAATACTTGAATACATACTTATACAACGAATACTAACATTTTATTTTATTGAATTATCCATAAAAGTTTTGATACTAGAAAAGTATCAGTGAAACAAATTACATAGTTTTCCTCTTATCCTTCTGGGTTTAACAATGGGGATCCTACTATGAATGTACTAAGGGAAATGAAGGTACCTTTTTTATACTAATTATAGTAGAGCCTATAAGTTGACCACCCAAGGGGCTGTAACTAACTGGTGAGCATATGGAGGTGGTCAACATTAAAACTACGCCCATTGTACTTATATGGACATGTCCAGTCTATGAAAATTAGGTCCCCTTTGGAGGTGGTTCTACTCTATAATTTTTTTTTTTTTTTGACCAGGGCTGGGTTTGATCCCACCACCTCCCGTATATGGGGCCAGCGCCCTACTCCTTTGAGTTACAAGCATTGCCCTACTCTATAATTTTTACGTAAATTATTTTTGTCTCTAAGGATACATATATATTTAAGGTATGTGTGTACACTTATTTACAACATGCCACTTATTTTTAAAATAATCACCAAGCGGAAAGGTAGAAAAAATATGTATGGAGTAAGTAATTTGTGTTCACTAAGGCCTGAAAAATGGAGGATTTCTATGTTTCCTAAGAATATTTCAGCTCCTACGTGAGTGGACAAGGAGATAATCTTTAATTACAGTCTTGAATATTTAATTAAAATTTCAGAAGCCTGGCTTATTATACCCCAACCCTCACCCTGAAAGGTGAAAAGTATGTAAAATTACTTTGCTACTTTTTCCCCTCAGGTTGGAATTATGAATGACTTTTGTGAATACCTGTTTAACGCAACTTTCCTCATAGGAATCGTAAGTAACCAAAACGTAATTTCTTCGCTTTCTTTAAGGAAACTGTATCTTGCACTTTCCGTGTTCAGTCACATTTAATAAAGCTGAATCATTCTAACAGTTCAAAACTCTCAGCTATTTTAAAAACAAGAAGGCAGAATTTTCTGTGATATTCTCTAAATTTACAAAGCGTGATACTCTCTCCGTTAGAGATAGAAAAGAGGATTGCTTGACAATCAGACATCAAAGGCACCTCTCCTCTGCAGAGGCTACGGGAAGGGGGTGCGATTATTGTCAAAGGTAAGCTGATTGTTTAAGATTGGCTGCTTCAGAGCCCTGGGTACTAAGTGTGACAGGTTGTGCAGGTGTACAGACCTTTGCCTATTGATACAAATTGAATCTGAAAATAGCAATTTATTCACCAAATCAAACCAATCACGGCGATGCAGTTTTCTCTTTCAGCTCTTATTTCCCACCAACCACTGTTAACCACTTTAAAACTTCTGTTTTACAGTAACATTTCTTTTTCAGCAAGAGTTTTAGGGGAAGCTGTCACAGAAAGCCTTTCTTTTAGCTTTTTTAGCTTTGAGCCTTTCCGTTAGGAGACCATTTGTTTACAGTTACGCTACATGTTCTAGGCAAAAATGATCAACACCTGTTCCAAATTAGTGCCCCAGTCCCCACACTCCTTTGCTCGTCTCCACCAACTGTCACTTGCCTTTCTTTACCCATAAAAAAGCAATCACATTAGCATCCTTTGTAAAACAATTTCAGAACTTCAAAGGCAGACCAGAAATTCTATGGTAAAACTCTGTCTTATATACGCCAACATAATCAACTTCCAGGAAATAAAAAGCACATACGATTGACATTTTTTGAAGTGAATCATTTTTAGTTGAATGGTTACATGAAGTGACACCTGATATCCAAGTCAAGAATTTGAAACAAGCACATGAAAGTTCGCCTGAGGGGAAGCAAGCCGAGCAAAGAACTTTCAATTTGTATCAAAGACTGGACAAATCAGTGGACGCTCTTGAAGCTTTGAATGAACACACACTCCTGGCATTTAACCAATCTTTCTAAAGCTCCTGGATGGAGAGCCTTTCCATGGCTAACCACAGGTTGTTGTCATGGCTACAAGCCGCTCCAAGATAAAATCAAGTAAAATAACAAAAGGCAGGTGGGAAACACTTAAAAGCCAAACAAGCTGTACTGGAAGGGAGAAAACGTAAATGGAATTTTAAAGCAAAAACAAGGCTATCAGAAAGAATATTAAAGAAGAAAGTGTATTGAATTCTGTCAATAGCAGACTGGTCCATATTTTAAGGATGCTCCATGTCATAAAACATTCATCTGGAGGAGGAAAAAAAGGAAAAATGAAAAGGGACAAGAGGAAGGTGAGGAGTGGGGAGACACTGTACTAAGAGGAAAAGCTTTGGTCGCCATGATTTTTTCTTTTTTCATATCTCAGCACTTCAGAAAAATGAAACCTGCATGTCACTTTTGGTTCATTTAGATGTATCAATCTAAATTCTTTACCAGGAAGTCAGAAGAAGCTGACCTGGATATATTACCTTAAATCAATAGCTAATTTTAAAAGACAGTGGGAAAATACTTGGTCGTTTAAACCAAGAGACGTAGAACTTCAAATTCTACTGAAAATTTAAATTGGTGTTAGCAGAATGATTACTAAAAAAGCAAAGATTTACATCCGAACTGGGTATGTAACTATCATAATACACAGCGGCCTTTGGTCACAGTCTCCGTGTGGAGGCAGGCAGCACCCTATGGTCAGTGACCTACTAGAACTGTTAACATCTTTAAATTTTAAGGAATTTTGTACTCCAGTTATTAAATGCAGCCATCATTAAAATCAATGAATATGAACTTAAAATATATATTTTTTCAGAGTCTCAAGCTGTCACCCTTGTTAGGATGCCATTGTGTCATAGCTCACAGCAACCTCCAACTCTTTTTTTTTTTTTTAAATAGAGCTAGGAGTCTCACTTTTTTGCCCTCGGTAGAGTGTAGTGGAGTCACAGCTCACAGCAACCCCCAACTCCTGGGCTTAGGCGATTCTTCTGCCTCAGCCTCCCAAATAACTGGGACTATAGGCACCTGCCACAATGCCTGGCTATTTTTTGTTGCAGTTTGGCTGGGGCTGGGTTTGAACCCACCACCCTCGGTATATGGGGCCGGCGCCCTACTCACTGAGCCACAGGCGCCTCCGGCAACCTCCAACTCTTGAGCTCAAGCGATCCTCTTACCTCAGTTTTTCTATTTTTTAGTAGAGACAGGGTCTCACTTTTGCTCAGGCCGGTCTCAAACTCCTGAGCTCAAGCAATCCACCCACCTCGGCCTCCCAGAGTGCTCAGATTACAGGAATGAGCCACTATGTCTGGCTGGACTTAAAATTTAATAAATTAAAATAACAGTCTTATGTCTTTTGTTATCATCTATGTTCATGAGATGTCCCCCTGTCTATTGTATGGTGGAAACAGTATTTACTGGTGAGCTATAGGCACCCCATCTGAACTCCACATTCAATATAAAATATTGGTAGCTTGAAATTGGTCAGGGGAACTATATTTACATTGTAAAAGCTGGCAAATGCAACATACCAGAGCTTTATTTGTGGCTTTATTGATTATGTAGACATTGATTATCATTCTAGACTCAAGACAGTGATGACAGAAATATTAATAATGCAGAATAAACTTAAAATATGTCATGTCTGTTGCCATCACACTCTGCATGGCAGAGAAATTGATAAAGCATTCTTCCAGAATTTGAAAACTATATTCATCATCAAGTGCTCATATCATTAATGAGTGAGTGCTGTTCTGAGCTACGTCTTCACTGTTTTGGTTCTGTTTTACTCCCATAAATGAATGGATTAACCAATATGCATGTCACAAATAGTCACATTTGTCATTTGCATTTCTCATTTGCAGCTAATTAATGAAAACATTTTGTAAGAACCAATCTGTTACATAAAATTTACTGTAAAGTACATGTTATCACTTGTAATGTATGTGCTACACATTATTTATATAAGTAAAGTGTAAAAATTGTGTGCGTGAGAGGTTGCATGTACAAAGGCGAGAGAAAACTAACTTATTATTTACTTGTGAACTCGTGAGGCTGTCTTCCAATTTTGTTTATGTCTTCTGCACGGATACGTAAGAATGGTTTAGTATGCTTTTGCTTATCTCTCCTGTCAAAATCCAGGCCTTCTGTTACAAGTCCTTAATAAAATACTGAAAAAATGAAACATCAAATAAATCATTTTAAATATAATGTATGGCATGTTCAAAACAAATATGAACGTGCTTCCTTTCTCTCAAGTGTTCAAAGCCCTCCCTTGCTGCTGAGGAAGCCCTCTGAGTTTCTCTTTCTTTCCTCTTCAGTCTGCAAGGGGCCCATTTAAATGTATATAATGAGGACCATGTTGCTGGTATCAAAAATTAACTAACCATCTTTGAAAAAAATGGCTTGAGAGCATCAACATTATCGATTTAATTTTCTTTTGTTGAGTATCCACTATGTGCTAAGTTACAAAGCATCCTATTTCTAAAATAGCCCCTTAAAAATTAGAGGGAGGAGTAGGAGGAAAGATTACAAAGAATTTATTAAACTTTTGCCAGTGGTGGATATGTCTACAAACCTGATAGCCGTGGTGGTAGTATAGGTATAGCCACGTGTTAAAACTTTTCAAACTGTACGTTAAATATGTAGACTGAATTCAATAGCAATTATAACCAATAAATCCATCTTATAAGTTTTTAAAATGAAGAAGTTAAGGCACATATATAGACATGTACGTGGTATTTGTGTAGCTGATTTTGTGCATACTCTTTTTGGCTCTCGTGTGTTTACGTTCTTTTAAAACATAATACTTTCTATGACAAATAGTTATTCCACATTTTGAAGAGGCAAATGTTATACACACGTAACAAATTTATTTTTAAAGAGTACACATTTAGGGAACCAGACACAGATATTTAACTTTTAAAATGTAATGAATTCAAGGCTGCTGAGGCTGAAACTTTCCTTTCTTGCATTTTCATTCTAAATATACGTTTCTTCTAAATATTTTACGCATACAGATTTCTTCTCCACTCAGAAATGTTATTTAAATATCTATTTGTAACACACACACTGACACTTCAGAATAAATGACATCTTGATTTTGATGAATTACCTACAAATTTAAACAAGAAAGCTAAACATACGTTGGCATCTGCAAAGACCTTTACTCTTTCCTAACTTAAAGTTGAACTACTAGAGTTGAAATATATCAGAGAGAGGATTCTGGCAAAATTCAAGTTCACCTGAAGTCAAGATACGTTGTAAAAATAGCCTAGATGAACTCCGTAATTTAAAAGAAACATATCATACTATATTTCCCTGAATTTCTAAACTTTTGACTAAATAATTTGACTTAAAACCTGGTTCTACAAATATGAGTGAATGAAAAACTAAATGATCTGTTGTCAAGAGACTCACAATCACGGGCCAAGACAGATAAATAAGTAATTGTGATAAAATACTTAAAAGGCATTTGGATTTTTTTTTTAAAAAAATCAAGAAGAGTGAGCAGAAACAGGGGAAGGTCCTAACCTCTTACAATTTGTCCATACATAAGGTTTGTATGTGAAAAGCTGTGCAAACTAAAAAATATGAGAAAAATTTATAATGGCTGCCTAGAAAATAACCGTAATGTAGTCTTTGTAAATTTTTAGTCTTTCTAGTTTTCTAGTTCTTTGAAATATCATGTATAGACACTCATGCAGTCTTTAAACCCAATCATAAAGAATTATCTCTTTTTGAAATCTGCCGGGGTTTTTGTTTGTTTTGTTTTTTCATCTCTTCTAAAAGGAGTTCTTCAGTGGTTAACCTCTCCATTCAAAAGCTGATCTATCCCTGGGTTCCCTAGAAAGCAGCTTCCTTTCCTGGCATAATTCCCTGCCTGAGTTTTAAGAGCCTTGACTAAGTCGTTTTGCCTTTCAGGTTGTGATGTGCTTTTGAATGATCAATATGCATTATGGAACTATGCTTACTCATCATTTTTCCAATCAAGAGAACACATCAGGTTCTGGCCCGAACACTTAAACATAAATAATTATACTCACCTAATGCAACTTCTCCTTACTCGCCACCTTTCTCCTTCCAAACTCCCGGCCTTAAGTTTGTATTTCTATTAGTTTCTGTTGTGGTTGTTCTTTCCAGATAACTCGCTCAATTTGATAAGTAATATACAGAAATAAGTCAGAAACCTTTATGTTCCTGTCAAAACTATTATAAAAAATTAGTAGCAGCCTTGAAACCTCCACAGCAGTGCATATTTGAGCCAGTCACTTTTTCTTGAGGCATAGGTGACCCTGTGATTAGAAAGACACTGATTTGATTTTAGCTTGCATGAGTGAATGAAGATATGTCCCAGCACATCCAGCTCCGGAACTATAGTTTCATACCAATATTAAAACATTTTTAATGGGCACAGATGGGCATAGTGAGGGATGAAGATTATTACAGTAATTCAAAATGCAGAAGAGTTTCTAAGACTCAGCATTTTTCGTAGAGTACGTAGCTTCAACTGAAGCCAAGATATACCTCTGCCAGAGGACCTACTGTCCTATTCTTCATGAAAAATCAGTTTATTAACAACAGTCACCCTACTGTGCTGTCAAACCCTAGAACTTATTTCTTGAATCTATCATAAGTTCATAACCAGCCTCTCTTCATTCCTACCCCTAAACACTGCCTCCCCCAAGCCTCTTATAACTATGATTCTATTGTCTGCCTTTATAAGATCAAATTTTGGAGGTGATAAATATCCTAAATACTGTGATATGTTAACCACACCTTGTATGCCATATAGTATCATATACTTCCCATAAATGTGTAGAAATATTATTTATTAATAAAAAAGTTTGTTTTCCATATCTCCTTACCATCTTATTCCTGCAGGTCAAGAGCCTATCACTCCATATGTTCAAAGTTAACCTTTTGGCCAGTTGAGATTTTATTACACCGTATATTCAAAGCTAATCTTTTGGCCAGGTGCAGTGGCTCGTGCCTGTAATCCTAGCACTCTGGGAGTCCAGGGCAGGCTTGAGTTGGAGACCAGCCTGAGCAACAGCGAGACCCTGTCTCTACTAAAAATGAAAAACTGAGGCAAGAGGATTGATTGCTTGAGCCCAAGAGTTTGAGGTTGCCATGAGCTAAGATGCCATGGCACGGTACCAAGGGCAACAAAGTGAAACTCAGTCTCAAAATAAATAAATAAATATTAAAAAAAACATAAAGTTAACCTTCATTTTTCTTCTACTGTTGATTAGAAGTTTTACTTTATGACTTAGAAAGCTACAATTTCCCTTTTTGACATTAAGTTATAAAGTAGTGGAGATTAGCAGATCGAAAACACCCCAACTCCTAACATCAGCTATTTTTTCAGTATTTTAAACAAGTCACAGTAATCTAGTCAAACACCTAGCAACACTGTTATAGAAAACTTAGAATACCTAACCCTAGAACCGTATGCTATGGTTTCAAAAGTAACTTGGTGAGAGTAAAATAAAGAACAAGAATTATCACTTCATAAGAAATTTATATTCAAGGAATAAGCGAGTGACATGCTGAGCCTTCAGGGAAAGCTTTGAGTTAGCCATAGTGTTACCTCATTTTGTTCCCAGCCACAAACAACTCTGAAAGCAGGGGTTAAGAGAAGATCCAATAATGAAACCTCTGTATAATCGAATGCTGGAAACATTCATAATTTTTGTAACGAGCAAACAGACAAGAAAATAAGTTCTTTCTTAAAATTTAAATATATGTATATATAATGAAGTTTAAAATTATCTACAGTTTCTCTAATAATAATTTCTTCCAGAATTCTTAACTCTCTCTGTACCTATAAAATAAAATTCACATAACACTTATATCTTTCCAAATGTTTGTATTTCTATAAAATGCTGCATGTTAATTATTGGGATAGTTTGATTTATTTTGTCATTACTTGTATCTAAAATATTTGCCTGGCTACTGCACTTTTTGGAGGATTAAAATGCTTACTATACTCTAGCAGATCCATGATTACCGTTATTACTGGGTGATGAGAAGCTACCTTCAGAACGTGTGCCTATCAAAGAGTTGTATATCTTGTGGTCTTTTACTTTGACTTCCGTGGATATAGAAACTTGCTCGTGATTAAAAAGAGAAAAAAGAAATTCCCCCAGAAAGTTCAAGCAAGTATTAATAGGAGGAGAAATTCTCTGGAGAGCACAGGTGCAGTTGTACCAATAAGAATTTTACAATTATCCATTGAGCTTCCATTGGTAGTTGTTAGAAAAGCCAGCAGTCATATGTTACGGGTGCAAATGCAAATGCTAAATAAGTTCTGGAATTAAAACTTTATTTTCAATAAGAACAATTTATTAGTCAAATAGTTGCAACTTAAGAGAAGTGTGGAATTATTTGTATTCATGCGAAAATTCTACTGAATAGTAAAAATGGAATTATTTTCCTTGTCCTAAGATGTACATGTAAAACAGGGGTAATTTTACATGTTACTAGCACAATATTGAGTGAAACTCACCATGAGCCTCTTTGGACAAGGGTTCATGATTTTATTTTGAATTAAAACTGTGAAGTAAGGTTATCATTAGTTACATTGTATTCAGGGCAGAAAATCCAAGAAGAGATTTCATAACAGAGCAAGATTGGTGTTTCCATGCCTGTTACCAAGTAACAATTGGGAGAGTTTGCCTCCAAAGAACAGCAACCGTGTGTTTGAAGGAATTAGAGTAAATTATTATTTGCAGCTCTACCAGTAGGATTTTTATAGTTTTAGAAATCTGAGTTACTGTTTTCTAATGTTGCTTTATGTTTGCTTATTGAGTTTTATCTGAATTGCTCACTCTTAACTTCTATGATGTGTAGTTGAAAAAAAGTTAGGTCTTAGAAAAGCCTCGGAATACCCGCTTGACTGATTTACAAGCCTGTGACTTTTTATCTTCCCTGTTTTTCCTTTTAGACAGATACACAAATATGGAATCAATAGCACCCTTGTATCATAAAAATTAGGATTCCTCTTTTTCTTTTTGCTGTGATTATGTGCTATCAAACAGGGCATCTATCATTTTATTAAATGTTGAATCAGGAGACTGAAATATTTTTCATAGTTAGAGCTGCTGATCACTGCCGTGAGAAGCCAATTTCCAAATAAATGATAGAGAGCACCAGGCAAGCAGGGAGAAACTAAAATAAAGAGGCAACAGAAAAACAAACCACTGGTCAGCAAGTGTTTTTACCAGTTTAGAGAAAGTCTATGGTCACGTGTCACAGATGAAACACAGAAAAATAAAGGGGGAAGAAATGGAACATTGACAAAAGAAAACAGTCTGTCCAAATATTTAAAAATGATCTGAATCATCATTTAATGCACATGGATTTAGGGGTATCTTACTGAAAATGGAGTCAATTTAAACAATTATCCGAATAATATTTTATTACTACAAAAAAAAGGATAGTGTGATCACTTCATGAACATAATCATTCTGAAATAAGACCCTTTGATA
Organism: Galagoides demidoff; assembly: GCA_963574575.1. Taxonomy (NCBI): domain Eukaryota; kingdom Metazoa; phylum Chordata; class Mammalia; order Primates; family Galagidae; genus Galagoides; species Galagoides demidoff. The sequence goes on along the minus strand of CAUYQV010043684.1, from coordinate 7,908 downwards.
GTAGTGTGTACGTGTATACACATCTATGGATATGGTTGCTTATATATAGGTATATGTACAGGCCTGTATAACATAATGTTTAGTGTAACATTGTTCAGTTGTTATCAAATAATTTTCAGTTTCATCATAGTTATATGAAATTCTAAGGTGAAGAATTGGTTCAGTTGTTTTATGAATGAATTTTTTTGATCATGGGTACCACACAGGGTACAATGTCAGGAGAAAATCCTGTCTAATGTTTGCAAATCAGATAAAGGACATGTTACTTCTTTTCAAAACATTATATCAATATTTATGAAATATGTCATGGAAGGTCTGTTCCTGAATGGTTGTGGGACATAGAAGATTTATATGAATGTCTACTTATCATCCATGATATGGTATACATATATACATGATACATATAATCACCACTTCGATTTTTCCACTGTATTTTACTTAAAAACTCCATGTGCCTAAATTATGTTTACAAAGTTAGCATGTAAAGTTGTTTGTGGTTCTTGTTTGTTTGTTTTTTGAGACAGTATCTCACTCAGTTGCCATGGAGTGAGTGCTAGAGCCTCATAGTTCACAGCAACCTCAAACTTCTGGGCTCAAATGACTCTTCTGCCTCAGTCTCCTGAGCAGCTGGGACTACAGGTGCCCACCACAATGCCTAGCTGGTTTTTTTGTTTTGTTTTGTTTTGTTTGCAGTTTTAGCTGGGGCCTGGCTTGAACCCAGCACCATTGATATATGGAGCTAGCGCCCTACTCCTTGAGCCACAGGCACTACCCTTTTTTTTTCTATTTTTTAGTAGAGATGGGATCTCACTCACTCTTGCTCAGCCTGGTCTGGGATCCACCCACCTCGGCCTCCCAGAGTGCTAGGATTACAGGTATGAAGCACCATACCGCGCCCTAAAGTTTTCAGTTACTTAAGTGAACACTTGAAATTGTTCATCACAATCTAAAATGTCTCTTGTGAATCTTCTAAAATTAAACTCACCAATTAGACTTTAATAAAAACAAAGACTGCTTAATACCAAATATATAACATAATGATATTAAATGTATATTATAATTTATATAAAGTTAAAATATATATTAAATTTGACTAATTAGGGAAAAATCAGATGATATAAGGCACTTAGAGTAAAGTTGAAAATACGTTTATTACTTTTGCTTGGGACCAAGGGACTTCCCTAGCAAGCTCAACAGCCATTTGAAAGGCTGAAAAGGAAATGATAAATCAGAGCAAATCTGTCACTTTTTCTAGAAGGCCATTCAGATGTTGCTGACAAACCACGAGAACTCACCTAACGAAGAAAAACACAAATATCTAAAATTGGGGACAAAATCCAGCATTTGTCATTGGTTGCTTTTCTCATCTCCTAAATACCCTATTTTTAAACTTGAGAATTTATGTAGGTAAATCATTAAAACTGTCTCAAACAATAAAATGTTAAAATATGACAAGAATGAACATTCCCTATACATTTTTAAGACTCTGGTAGAGTTTCCTTTTTAAACTGATTACTCATGCCAATGACCAAAATTGGAACAGCAACCAGATCAGCATTCTAGCAGAGTCACAGTCTGTTCTAAATCTAAAAAAGAGAAACAGAAAATGCCATTTTTTGCAATAAACAATATGTATTCAGATATTACTAAGGGGAAGGATATGTTGTTGGAAGAATGCATGGGCATTTGAACAAAATATTTTAAGTACCGAGGGTTTAGGTTTTGTTTCCGTCGTTTTATATTTCTATCTACTTTCCTGAGCTAATGTGCATTCCTCAAATCAGGTTCTAACCATTCAAATCTCTATTCCCACATAAAGCTCTAAACCTACTGATCCCTCCAATCTGTGATAAGTCAACACTCCAATCAATAGATGGCTGTCTTGACCTTTGGGCCTCAGTGGCATCCTTTGATTAATATCAGCTTTCCAAGAGAAAAATAAAAATCATACCATGTGCAGCTGGATCAAACCGCCATGCAACTTCAGGAAACTGAGACATTCAAGGGAAATGTGAAAATGAACTGTAGTAGATAAATGTCAATTTCAGGGGTTTTGACATTTTGTTATATTTAAATTTAAGGCAATGTTATTTTGGTTCCTTCCTGCTCTAAACATGTTGGTTTTCCCTTTCAGGAGATTCTGATAAAATATGTGATCATCCCTTGCCAACATTTCCAATTCCTCTTCTGTGCAGACAGCAGGGTTTATATGATAAAATTTTAATGACCACGGACCTGCATAACAATGTGAGGCCCAGGCACATTTTCAATACGGCTATGCATTTGTTAAGACTGGCATTGGGTGGTATTCTCTAAGCAGAAGCCTTGTGGTCTGAGAAGTGGGCTTAGTCCAGATAGAAGCTGCTCGAGAGAAAGAGCCATTATCATGCAGCCCTTGTCCGGATGAAGTGGAGATTTATGAATCACCGCCAGGGAAACTATATTACGAATGGTAAATTAAAACTAGGGTTTAACATAGACCCAGCACTAGGCTGGAGGATCTAGTTTTCAGATTACCCCACAGACTTAGTTAAAAGCAGCTTTAGCCTGTCCCTCAATCCCCGATTACATCCCCTTGAACTTTCCACAAAATCCTGCACTATTTTCTGGTTGCAGTTTCATAGGGCTGGGAGTATCTATATGTATTTACGAGGGGTTTCAAATTTTTTTAAACGCCTTTTCAATTCTGGGTGAAGTGGTGTTGGAACTGGACTTTATCAGTGTTAAACAGGCAGTTTTGTTACCTGCTTGGCTTGCCCTGAAACAGTTTATGGACTTAACTTCTTGATTTATATAGATACACTCTCAGCCCTGAGCCTCAGGATATTTATATATTCTGCAGTTTGACTGTATGTATTCTGTAAACAAATATAAAAATCCAGTATAACCGTTCAACTCCAAAAATGTTATTTTAAAGGGTTGGTTTGTTCATGACTGTGACCACTTTTGCAAATTATGATGATGTACAACGACAAAGGCTATAAATACAAAAGTTTTAGGGTTTGATTCCTGATTTACAGGTACCACTCAACCACCTTTCAGGTTTATGTTGAGTGCAAAGTGCTAGTGTTTTTACATTGTGCAAATCTGATACAAAGAGTTTCTTTCTGTAAGGACTGCATTGTGGCATTCGCATGGCAGAACTTTCTCTTTTTTTCAGATTAATATAGAAGTACTAATGATTAAGTTACATTGTCTACCCTAGGTAGGTAAAGTCCAAGTTATAATTGAGCCCTTCACTTGGGAGGTGTACACATGACAGAAGTATTTGGAATCCCTCTCTGTACCTGAGATCCCTGCTCCAGCGTATGGAACTGAAAGATGGAAACCCTCAGAGGGGCCACAGGTCAGGATTCTTTCATCCCACTACTGAAAAAATATTATTGTTATACTTCAGTATCTCCACAACATGAAATCAACTGGACCATCTGGTAATAAAGATCAGTTCAAAATGTGGAGTGATAGGTTACAGACCCAAAGAGGAGAGATTATTCCGAGAAGTCAGATGAAAGGAAAACGGAGCCCCAGTTGTGTGTGGCCAATGTGGCCACTTTTGCACCTGGGTGCGGGTGGGGTGAAATCAGGAAAGGAATTGCACACATGCTATGGCAGACTGGGGCTTACAGGTCTGAAGGGTGGGGGTTGGGATATTCCTTTTCCTGGGCAGAACACCTGCTGGAAGGGGGAGGGGTTGGCCATTCACCTTTCCTAGGTGAGGCATCTGTTGGAGGAGTAGGGGGTTTACCTGTTCACCTTTCTCAGGTGGGATATCCAGTGGGAAAGTGTAGGGCCTTGACTCATTTAGGTGGGTCTGCCCTATTTGGGCGGGGTTCCTGCATTTGACTCTATCATAGAGGAGTACTTTATTTACTTCTTAGGAACTGGAATTAATAACCAGGGGAGACTATCTTTTCACATGATCAAAATTTCAGAATACTGGCTTCTAAAATAATTTGGGGGATGGGGTAATAAAAATAGTGATAAGTAAATGAAATGGACATGGTAAGATGAAGATGGTCATGCTAGGAACGAGACTATTTTAATATAGTTGTAAGATCATCTGGTAAATAAAATAATTTCTATTTAACATTAAGATATAAATAATAGTACATATGAGAAAGAAGAAAATAGCTGTTAGACCAGAAACAGAAATCACAAATGCTTTAATATAAGTGGCAACAAATTTCACTTGGAATCAAGAACTCACCCAGAATCCAAGGAGATAGTCTTTGATATTGGCTGGCAGTATAAGAAATCAGTGTGGAACTTTAAAATGAGTAAAATTTAAATTAGATGTTTTTGGAGTAAAAATGCTGTAACACTGATCATGTTATGAAAAGTCACAAATTTCTAACTTTAAGGAGGTATTTTAAGATCTCTATAGACCTGAGAGAATAAAAATAAAGGGACTATAAATATAGTTACCAAAACTAAGTAGAGTTATTCAAATGTGCATATATATGCATATATGTATAAATATATACACACATACACATGTGATTTTAGGGAAATACAATCTGTAGTATGACATATAAAATATTAATTTTTAATGTAATTTCCTCATAATGTAATAAAATAGCAGGTTGCCTAAAGAAACATGTATATGCCTCAAATCTAAGTTAATTACATTCAGACCAAAATTAGATCTGGCTTCCTAGTGAATTTATAAATCTAATACTAAAATACACCTGATCAAATAATCCACTTTTCTCCACACAGGTGTGATACAGTGATATAACAAATAATATATATAACTTTCTCCCCAGTTTCGGGCACAGAGCTCCTAAAAGCCTCTTAATTTCCTGAATAATAGTGGTGATAGGAGTATCTTTTGTGATAATATTTGGCCGTACAAACGGCTCCTACACGAGTCTTTGTTCTTTTTATTCAATGATAGCCGTGTACATTAATGCAAACATGGGGTGCAGTGTAGTGTTTTCATATACAATTTGAAATATTTTCATCAAACTGGTTAACATAAACTTTATGTCATTTACTCAGTTATTATGTTAAGACATTTATACTCTAGTTTTAGAAAGATTCACTTAGACCCTTATAAGACAGACCATAGAGGTGATCCTCTATGAGTCTTTGTTCTAATGAGGCAAATCGTGACCATCCCCCGCAAGGTTTCTTATGCAGTGATCATCAGAAAGGTCAAGCCTTGATTAGAGGCCTGGAATTTTTAGCTTTATGTCCAAATACGGGGGTAGGGAGACTGGGTTAATGATCTCTGGTGCCTGTGGGATGAAACTTTCCTAACATTTCTAAATGATGGTTTTAAAGACTTTCTGGGTTGTTGAAAACATCCATGATCCAGGAAGGGACAGAAGCTACCATGTTAGACCCCTCTGGAACTTGCTCTATGCAGCTCTTCACCTGCCTGTTTATTTGTACTTTTAAATAGTATCTTATATAATAAACCAGTAACAATAAGGAAAATATTTTCCCAAGTTCTGTGAGGTGTTCTATCAAATTATCAAACCTGAGGAAAGGGTCCTGGGAACCCTTGACCTTGGAAGACTGTGGCGGAGGGAATGTTCACTGAGGGTCCCATTGACTCCCTTCTGCTTCCAGTCTCCCACCAGTCAGGCAAGGCCGTATATCCAGCCCTGGGAAGGGAGTTATGATCCAAAAGAAGGATGTCACTTCTTGGTTGTGGCTGCACAAACTCAAGTACTGTTCTCCATTCTCTCTTTCTGTGTTGCTGCCTTTGCAGAAGCCGCACTTTCGGATTATGCGTCTCTGGGACGGTGGTATTTTGTCCTGGATGGTGGGGTTCTGTCAGCCTGGATCTCTGACTGTGTAAAATAGGGGTATTCTTCAAGCATGGAGACAAGTGAGAAATACAGTTCTGTTGTATTGAACCACTGAGATTCTGTGCGTATGTATGTTGCTATTATATGAGGTAGCCTAGAGGGTAAATTGCAATACCTGCTCTGCCAAAAATAAGCTATAGAAAATCATCTCCTGAGTTCACTCTAATTTCTATAGTCTCCCCTTAAATCAAACAACATTCATTTACTTATTACCAAATACTGTGTGATTTTGGTTTTTTTACAAAAGTGTTATTTTAATAGTATTTTCCTGATTAATGACTTAAATTCTTAAGACAAACTCAGCTTCTCTCCTGGTACTGAATATATTCCAGAGCAGAAAAACAATTAAAAAAAAAGTCTACAAAGCAAGCAAAAGCTCAAGCATCTAAGTTAAAAACAAAATAAAACAACCAAAACAAACATAAAAGTGGCCATGTGTTATCACAAAGATAATTGCAAACAGAAACAATTAGCTCTCTGAAATTTTCCTTTTTAACAAACAGGGTTGACGTCATACACAAATAGCCTTTAGTCTTTACATTAGCAATCTCTTTCTTATATTCATTTGAAAACAAACATTGCTTGTCTTCTATGTGCCAGGCACAATGAGAATCCCAGAAAAACAAAGACAAATGGTGCTTAGCTCCCAGAGTTCAGTAAAGAAACACACAGAAAATATTAGAATATGTTTTGTCAGATCTAATAAAGGCATGGAATGATGCTGTGGAAAGGCTGTAGAGAAAGACCTCATGCTTCCTAGGGAGTGTTAGATAAGAAATTACATGGAGGTAATCTCAGGCAGTCTTGGAGGATAAAAAAAAAGAGTTGGTCGTACAAAAATGGTATAAATTAGAAAGATTACATACGAGGTAAATTTCAAAAAATCATCAAGTTGTGTGAATGTTATAATTAGACAATTTTTCTGTTTTCAGCAAAATCGGGACACAGGATACACCTAGGCAATGTATAAATTAAAATACCTAGGCAATGTATGAAAAGGGAAAGCCGAAATATATATTAGATGTCATGCAAAAGACCTGGGATAGAAAAATGCTTACAAATTTTAAGGAGAGACATGCCATGTCAAAATTTTCTTTTAGAGATTTCCTCTAAGAATCAGTTTGGAGACTGGTGGGGAGAGGAGAGAGATGGAAGGCTGAGAGAGCATGGGCATCTATTACCACAGTCCATGTAAAGAATGGCAGTGGCCTGAAGCAAATCCGGTGAAGTAATTATAGAAGGATCCTATGCATTTAAGTAAGCGATACACAGAAGTTTGAACCGACAAGGATTACATGCATTTAAGTAAGCGACATATAGCAGTTTGAATTGGTAAGACTCGGCAATCAGTTTGATGGGGGAAGGGAGGCGAAAGAGAAAGGGGAAAATCTAAGATTCTTTCTCTGTGACAAATGGAATGTATGATTCCATATACAGGGGTAAAACACACAGCAAGAAGAACGTTGGTAAAAACGTGGTAAAATCCTATATGGTCTTTGGAACAATGAGATAAAAGTTGGCAAGAGTTGAAATTGTAGATTTAAATAAGAAGGGAACAAGAGAGAAGAGATGACTTAAATTATACGGAAAAATATTAGGCCATGTAACGAAAGAATCCAAAGTGGTTTTAAACGGCCAGGACCAGTTCCTTTGTTCTTTTGCACTCTGTTCTTGCTTCATCATAAATTTGATACTTTCTGTGATTGTGAAATGGCTCCTTGAATTATTATCATAACTCATTCCATCCATCTATCCTTCTCTCCATCTAACTATTTCTCTTTGCTTATGTCATATAGGAGGGAAGGACTGGTTTTCTATACTCTGTTTTACTCTTTTTTTTTTTAATTAAATCATAGCTGTGTACATTAATACTATCATGGGGTACAGTGTGCTGTTTTTATATACAATTTGAAATATTTTCATCAACTGGTTAACATAGCCTTCATGTCATTTTCTTAGTTATTGTGTTAAGACATTTATATTCTACATTTAGAAAGATTCACATGTACCCTTGTAAAATGGACCATAGGTGTGGTCCCACCCATCACCCTCCCTCTCTCCCCTCCCCTCTCTCTCCCCTTTCCCTATA
>CAUYQV010043682.1:0-22269 GCA_963574575.1 Galagoides demidoff | reverse complement strand
AATTGGACATTCAAAGCAAAAAATAACACGCATCCCTATAAGTAACTGGAGAATTGAAACGCACCAGATTTTGCAACAGCTTTGGAAATGGAAGAACCCTTTTAAAATAATCTCATTAAATACTTAGGTATTTTTTAATTGAGTTGGGAAATCAATTCAGGAAAAAGAAAACCCTAAAGCCTAAATTTTGAGTTTTTAATGTCATATAAACATCAAAATAATTTAGCATCAGTTATAACCTTTCATGTTATTGTTACTAATGGCAGTTCTGGTAAGGAATCTATGCTTATCAAAGATATTACATGTATGAAGATTTTAGCTTCCTGTCATTTTTATGGATTTTTTTTCCTCTAGAAAAACTCAACTAAGATGTTAAGTTTGTTAGGCTTTACTTAAAAAATCAGAAACCAAACTGACAGTATCATGTGTTCAAAAAAAAAAAGAAAATCAACATTATAAGGTTGTCACTTATTTCTAACTTACGTAATAATTCTGATAAACATAAGAAAATTATTTTTAACTAAATAAAATGAAATTCTAAAGATCATATGACAAAATAAATAAATTGGAAATTGCTCTACCAGAGAAATATTAAAACACATTATAAAACCTCAGCAATTAAAATAGAATCATGAAGGCAAATAAAAAACAACCGGCATAAAGGTCAGTGCAACATTATAGAAAGTCCAGAAATAAATGCAGACACACAGGAGACCTTTGTATTTTTTGAATGGACTAGTCAATAAATGGTGCTGGAAGATATTGATGCCACCTCTATAAGTGGGTCATTATCTCCTGCTCTATCCCAAAATAAATTCCAAATGAATAAAAGATTTAAGTGGAAAAAAACTTAAACCATAAAGCAATAGGAAAAATGTGAGAATTCTTTTACAAACTCAGCATAGAAATGACATAATATGTTTCAAATCAGAAGCCATAAAAGAAGAGATTGATATATTTGACTTAAAAACAACTGCTTCTTCACAACAAATACATTATACACAAAATTAAAAGGCAAAGGGCAAAGTGGAAAAAAAATGCAGCTTGTACCATAGCTCCAACCAATGATAAGAAACAGATGAATGTCCTGATAGAAAAAGTAGAATGGAGGATATCAAAGAACACAGACACTCAAGTCACAGAAAAGAAGTAACAGTGGGGCTTAACCACAGGAAGGATGCTCGGTCTCCCTCGCTGAGATGCCGCCGTTCACATTAAGACTGGAAAAAAATTCATGTATTTAGTCATGTGCTCTGCTGGTGGGGTGTTAAAAAAACAGGCTCCTTTATACATTGCGGGTGGAGGCAGCTTGGCAATTTCCTAAAAGGCTATATATAAAGATATGTAGCTTTGAATATCGTTAAATACCCGCCAGGCGTGCACATTCACCATGGCACTGTTGGCAATAGCAAAACCAGGAATGACCTCCGTGTCCGCGGATAGGAGCGGGTTAAATGAAGCTGGCCATCCACGCAGTTATGAAACAAACGCCGTCTGTATACAGAATCGGAAAGTCTCAAAGATACACTATTAAAAGAAAAATGCCATGTGCAAAACTCAGTGTTACAACAGCAGGAAGTATATATTCATATTTGTAAATTTGTCAAAATCTGGAAGGCTACAAAAAGAAAATACTACTAAGGAAAACAGTGGGGGTGCTGGACAGTGATGACCAAGGGAGAGAGCAGGGGGTAGTGCACACGTGACTGTTTATAAAGTTTCAACACTTTTGAACAATGTGAATGCATAACCTTCTCAAAAACGAACATTTAAAAACCTAGGAAATCAACAGGAGAGCAGAATTTCTGGATATCTCCATCTTCTCAAAAGGACTGCCAGTCATGTTCTTAATATGATTTAAAAATAATTTGTCCCTTATTTTCAGCAGTACCATTTTGGTCAGGTAACTTTTGTCTGATAATTTTGTCAATTAATAGTGGCGTTTCCCCAGAGCTTTGTGTGCCTGACCCTACCTGAGCCAGTGGGGACGCACTGGGGCGGGATGTTCCTGAGGCCCCCAGCCATGCTCTAAGGGTCCTCTGGGGCTCAGGGGCTCCTCTGATGGCTGCCTACCCTGCCTGGAGGGGGTAAGAGACAGAGGAGGTTTGCTGGGAAAGGTGCTCCCGGAGCCTCAGCACACAATTTGCTCCGACTTCTGAGATTGTTTGGAACTATCCAGCCTGTCGTCCTCTTGGGAGTGGTGGCACTCAAGATGGGTGACCGGATTCTCTGCAGTGACCTTGAGAGCTGCACTGGCCACTGGCTGGGCTCACTCCTGGCCCTTCCCCAGGTCTGGGCCCTCCCCACTTCCCCAGTCCACTTCCTGCAAACATCCCACGCCCTGTTCTCTCAATTCTTCCTTCTGCTTTTCAGCCTCCCCAAACTTTAACAATTGTCCTGTGGTCTGAATCTGTGTTTGCCAGCAATCTTCCAAATTGCTAGGTAAAGAACATCTTTAAAGCTTATTTAACATGATGATCAGACTTTTGTGCTGTTTTTTCAGGAAAAGTGTGATGCTGCTGGTAACACTTTTGAGTGATGACAGAGTAACACAGAGGGAAGCTTGTCCTGCAGGTGTCCACTACAGGGTAATTTCACACCCTTATTTTCCCAGGGCAGCTGTTTATCTGACAAATTGTATAAGCAAGTTTATCACTTTAAAGGTGATAACTAGCAATTATTGTTTATGGTGGGAGTTGGGACCCTATTAACATGGAATAGTCGTCAACAGGTACTTCCATTAGAAGTGCTGTTTTCCCTAAGGATTTAGGCCACTTTCAGCAAAGCACAGATTCGGGACTGTGCTTTACCCAGCACTACAGGTCACACGCAGGCTACTACCTACCAATTCCTCCTTGTTTTCTGGCAGTGGGGGATTCAAGTCCATCCTCAGAGAAGTTTAATAAGAAAAAGACTTTTAGGAAATTGTTTCCCATCTCTGATGGAGCTACATCCAGAGTGGAGGGAGGAGGAGCAAGGGGGTAGCTATATCTTTTTGGGGTTTAATATCTAAGATAGATGACGATCATTTCAAGAGCGCGGATCTGGCCTTTTTCTTCTACCACCCTAACTTAGGGCTTAATATTGAAAACTACAAACATTGCACAAGTCTTTTCAGGGAGAATTTGATGTAACTAACTATTCACTCTCTCAGTGGGTGGAGTGTGTGTGTGTATCTTTACCTACACTGTTTGTATGAATTAGATTTATCCCCATTTTCTGGGTAGGAATATGAAATTTTTAAAGATGAGGAATTTTCCCAATGTCATAAAGCTACAAAAGGATGGACTCAGCACTGAAATGCCGGAGAGGCCATGCCCCTCAGAACCTCCTATCCTCAGAACTACACACAGCTGCCTTGCAATCACAGCACTTTGCAATTTCCCAGCCAGGGGTCCAGAGGGAGATGACTCACGTTCTTGGGGTCCTGCACCTATAGCTGAGCCTTGAGGATAGTTCATGCGTAGTGGGTTTGACTGAATTAAATGTAGGCTGTGCTAATAGTCAAGTCTACAGGGACTTAATATTTTATTTCTGTTATAAGAAAAAAATGAGTATGCAATCTATATAAATCAAGCCTGTTGTAGGGATTAGAGTTTCCCCCAGCTCTTCAAAATCAGTGTGTATCCCTGATTGCTGTAAGGTGTCCAGCCATGATTTTTTTATCCCTGACTCCTATTGTGAATGTAGAACTGAAAAAACAAAATTAAAAATAATGATAAAGAAATAGCACGTGTCATCACATTCTGTACGGAGAAGGGAGTGCGGGGTCCTAATCCTCAGTGCTACATTTTTAATTGAAGGTGCTCTTCCAAGTGTTATTTCTTATGGGTGTGCCTTTGAAGATATTTCCCCAGTGAATAACTGTTCTTTAATTGCTACTGTATTTTCAAACAGAGTTTGTCACGCTTTAAACTTTATTCCTCTTTTGTACACAAATCTTTCATTTTTATTCCTAATAAGCAATCCTAAGTAACATTTCATATTAGGGATTCGTGAACAAATATTCATGAACATTATTTTGTTAAGGTACATGGTACAATTCCCTCATCTTACACTGACTTAGCAAAGAAAAATCAGCATATCAGATTCCCACTGTTCTCAGAGGCCAAAAACCTTGATAGCCAATGCTTTACTGTCATAGTGCAGCAGAGAGATGCAATTCACATTACTCTTATGGCCTTTTTTTCCTTCCAGAAACTGACTCTTATTAATGATGGCTCTTAGGTAGCAGGCCCTCTAGGACAGCCGTGAATAGTCAGCATCCATTGTGCTTCTTATAGACTGCCCAGCTGTTCCATTAGGACGTGGTTAGTCTTCATATAACTTAAAATATTATTTAGTTAAGCATGTCTCTCTATATAAAGCTCTATTTTACTACTTGAGATTTTTGTTCAATTCCAAATAAAAACTTTATTATTGAAACAAAAAGGTGTTTTTTAGAATAGCTCATAAAAAATGCAGGATACAGGCCACCTGAGGGAAACTTGTTTATTGTTTATTGTGTTCCAGAAGTCCTAATTCTGAATTGATTAAATGATCTGATATAAGAAAGGTGTTGAAAGGGAAATGAAATATTTCTATTCTTGACCCCCAGAGAGTGATCACTAAGTGCTTCTGATGCTCTATCTAATTAATTCCATTATTATGCCATTTTACAGATGACAAAACTGAGGCTGTAGAAGGTAAAGTGACTTGCCCAAGCTCACATGGTAAATGGAGTAGGAGCTCTCTGAATTCAAAATTCATATTCTTAACCACTATATATATATATATACACACACACACACACACACACACACACAAACATCTATATAGTGAGAGAGAAAGAAAAACTTCTGATTGCCTATATCTCTAGAACTATTAATATTTAAATCTTTTTTTCAAAAACCACTTCTAAAGCAGTATTTGCTTCCAATAGCATTTTGATTACATGCTGTAATTAGCATTTACAGTATCAGCATTCGTAATTATAATTAGTATAAACAGTATCAGTAATACCCGTCACATTCCTTCATATCACAAAAAGGACTTGTTGTGGTTTCTAGTCTAGGGGAAACGTTTCAGTCCTACAGTCACTTATTAAGCACCAACTGTGTGCAAGTCTCCAGGGCACAGGTGTAAGCAGGCTTGGCCTTCAGAAATTCAACATCTAGTACAAAGAAAGGCAAGTTAATAAATTCTCCAGAAAGGTAACTTTCAGGTTTTGGCTGAGAGAACCCGCTGCTGGGGGTCGTCCCACGTTAGGTCACTAAATATCAAATCTTGTCTGTGGCTTGTTTTCTCTTTGAACAGTTTTGCATTAGCACCCAGATTACACGCCCAAGAACACTGCTGGGTCTATCATGCTGTTTCAGGGGCAGAGAGAGGCCTGAGGACGAGCACCCCATCAGTATTGGGCAGAGGGGGTGTCTGTAAACCTACGCGTCTGACATGTTTGGGTTTTTACCCATTTGAGATAATGAAGCCAGCGACTGCAGAAGAATCCTGGTCTGTGTTTTCTCATTTCCAGCTAGTTGTTACTATGTGCCTTCCAATATGGAAAAAAATGTGTGTAAGCATTAGCATTTCTAAGTATAACAACGCTGTGGACGCCTAGGAATTCTTTGCTTCTGTGAATTAAATGAGATTTTGTCACTTAAAGGACGTCATCCAAAATTTTAAGCCTATAATAAATTATTGAAAGTCATTTAGTTAAAATTGAAGCAAGCTGGCATCTGTGGTGGAAAAAAAATCCTAAAAACTAAAAATTACATCTATTTTTAAGTAAAACCTGAGAGTTCTTACATTTCTATTTAAAATAGAACCAAAATTCTACATTTGGCTTGGAGAAGAAAGGGAAGGCTAGTCACACAAGCCTTCTGTGCTGTGAAATAAAAGTCCTCCCTCAGAACCCTGCCGCAGCAGGGCCGGTCTGCTGACCTGCTCCCCGCAGAGCTGTCTTCACAGTGGCCAGCGGCCCCACTGCCCACACGGGGCCAAAGGGGCGCCTCCCACCTACCTACCAGGCTGTTCGAAGCGTGTTCATCACCTCACATACAAACTCCCCGGGGACTGCTGCTAAAAGGACATTGTTTAATTTGCTAAAGATTCATGCGAGGTGACCTCAACTTGTAAGTTAGGCTTCTAGTGGCTAAGCTATTTTGGTTTCCTAAACTCAGGTGATTTACTGTCATATATCATTCAAAAACCATTTGATTGATAACAAATTGAAATGCTATTGAAATATCTTTCAAATGCTGACAATTCACCTTTCTTCTTAACCCAGCATGAGTTTCCCGTTGCAGATGGAGACCCTTGTGTGTGGATACGTTCATATATTTTGATATCTGTGTACACATAGACACATAAAATTAGGCCATAAAAATCCCTAATGGGACATAATTTTGCTTTCCCTCCAGAATGAAAGGACGCTGTCACAGACTAAGTCTCGGGGTAATGCAGTGCATGGTTTAGGCAACCTTTTGTTAAAGGCTGACTTCCTTCATCTGTGTTGATAGTAAAACCAGCGTACCCGTCTGCAGAAACGTCTCGTTCTGAGCAGGGTCCCCCCAGTGCTCTAATCTGCAGATGAATAAGTGAGAATTTTAACAACTCCTACAGTGTCTATATATTAAGACTCCGTTGGGCACAAAGAACAGAACAAATTATATGGGTTTCCTATTGCTGTGTGACAATTTACCCCCAAACCTAGCAGTTCCAAGTACCTCTCCTTTACCTGCCCCTGAGTCCAGGCACAGCATGGCTGAGCCCAGGGCTCCAGGACTCTCGGGGTCTGGCTTTCACCCCCGGGGTCCTGGCCTCAGCAAGATGGCTCCCCATGTGGTGCCTGCTCCAGATAGAGCCCAGAGAGGGGACAAGAGGCTGTGCGACAGAGCTCATGGTCCTTTGTGAGTGATCTCGAAGGGACATCTCACCACTTTTGGTGCATTTAGCTTGTCCATGGCAAGGCATGAGGCTCACACTCGGGGGGGACCACAAGGTGTGAGCATCTGGAGGCAGGGACCTTGGAGCCCCAGCAGATCTGCCTGCCACGCACACTCGCTCTGGAGGCCAAAAGCAGAAAGGGCAAAGGTTCTACCAAAGGGATTTGGTTCTACCAGGACATCTCTGGGTGTCCAAAGGGCTAAAGACAGAAAATGTCAGTGGGAAAAGCTCTTGGGCCATGGTGGGCTCTGGTCTCCTGTCAAGTGTCATGATAATGAGAACCCAGGGCACCTGGATGGAGACAGCGCCAGCTGCAGCAGGGTGTCTGTCAGGACACTGAGGCTGCCCTTGCACTCTCCCCAGTGGTGCAGTGGTGACAGGCACATGCAGTGTCCCCCAGCGGAGGCGACCGGGGAGAGCTCTGGTGCTCTCAGAGGATCTGTGTGTCCCTGATCCTCACACTCTGCTATGATTCCATGTGATCATGTGAATCTCAGACATGAGTCAGAAGCTGGTGTCTGAAATGAACCAAGAGACATGATGGTGACGGTGATTGTGATAATAATGAGGATGGTGGTGATGATAGTGATGTTGGTTATGGTGGTGATAGTCATGATGATAGTGATGGTGATGATGACAGTGATGTCGACGATGGTGGTGATGATGACGACGACGACAATGGTGATGGTAATGATGGTGTTGGTGATGGTAATGATGATGATGGTGGTGATAGTGATGGTGATGATGATGACAGTGGTGATGGTGATAGTGATGATGGTAATGATGATGGTGATGACAGTGATGGTGGAGATAGTGATGGTCATGATATTGGTCATGATGATTGTGATGGAGGTGATGTTGATGTTGATGATGGTAGTGATGATGATGATGATAGTGATGGTGGAGATAGTGATGGTCATGATGATGGTCATGATGGTTGTGATGGAAGTGATGTTGATGTTGATGAAGGTAATGATGATGATGATGATAGTGATAGTGGTGATAGTGATGGTCATGATGTTGGTCATGATGATTGTGATGGAGGTGATGTTGATGTTGATGATGGTAGTGATGATTCTGACAGTGGTGGTGGTGATGGTGATAGCTATGTCTCTATTAAGCACTTTGTATCACTTCTTTTTCCTGATATGTTTCAACTCAAGCATGCATTAACTCATTTAATTCTCACAGCAGCTTGACTATCATTATCCTTATTTTACATTTGAGGAAACCAAAGCAGAAATGGGGTTAAATCACATAGTGGCAGTGGCTTGAATTGAGCCACACTCTGCTAACTCTCCAGATGGTCTCATAGGGTCACATAATTCTCGTTTCTGTTTATGGTGTGTCTTCACTGGAGGGTCAAATAATACACACACACAGTCACCTGCACAAACACACACCTACATATTGTTTCCAAAATTTGGCACTAGGATCTAAATGCTGAGCTTCTTGAACTTTTGCACACTATGTGCATTTCTCTTTCCCAATTTTCTGCTGCAAGCTTTGTGGTCCACCTTTCCAGATGACTGCCCCTCATGTTGGCCCTTGTGGAATGGCCGTAGCTGTGTTACTGTGAGCATTTTCCTTCTGCAGCCCACGTATTTAACTACCTCTTTTGGCACAGAAAAGAAAATACAAATATTAATATCATGTCTTTGACATTGAAATAACAGTGGTGTTAGCAGAACAAGGAATTCTGATGTACATTGGCAGGGAAACATTTGAAAGGGGGAAAAACACAGACCTTACAATCCTGAGGCAAGGAGCGTGCTCTTGTGTGCTGACATCGTGTTGATAGAAACCACGCAACAAAGTAAAACTACAGCACCCAACCCCAAACTCCTCCTCTTTTCTAAAGCCTTAGTAGCTTAGCACTTAATATTTTTGAAAGGTTTTGCATATCCATTTTTAGGGCAAGAGCTATCTTTTAACTGTTCTCCCATGTTCCAAGTACAGAACCAGCATAAAAAATAAAAGAGGAACTGACAATGAAATGCTAATGGGCTTTGCAGGGCTAACTATTCAGATGTCGGAAAAAAGACCCTGGATTTTTTTTTTTCTGGGCTGTCAGCGATGGGTTGTCTGCACTGGGTTCCTAGGCCTTGTGGCCCCACTTGCCACTATATCCTGTGGGGTTTTATCCACCTACGAGCTCGTGAGGTCGTTCTCCTTCTGCCCTGGGGAGTCTGCTGGGCTCTCACACTGGCTGTTGGTGCTCTCACACTGGCTGTTGGTGCTCTCACTCTGGCTGTGGTGCTCTCACTCTGGCTGTTGGTGCTCTCACACCGGCTGTTGGTGCTCTCACACCGGCTGTTGGTGCTCTCTCCTCCCTTTTTAATGTTGTGCATTCACCTTTCCAGATGACAGCCCACTGACATTTTAAAAAATCACCTTATCATCTTGAGTACAGACTTGACCCAGATCACCTGAGTTCAACATAGACTTGAGCTAGGTGGCCTGAGCTCAAATATCAGCTCCTCCACTAACTTAGTTTAAGTTATGACCTTATTTTGCTCGTCTACAAAAAAGAAGATAACAGAAAACCTACTTCACAGGGCTGTTGAGAAGATGGAGTTCATGTCAATGGGGCATTTTGAACACAGCCACTCACTCTGCCCCACAGGGATGTATTGGTGTATATGACGCAGGTAGGGAACCAATTTTATTATTTTGTTTAAGGTGGAAAACCAATTGACCAAACACTGTTTATTTAAAAATGCATTGTGCGTTCACTGTGTTTTAATTTCCATTTCCATGTGAGTCAGTTTTAGTCTGTGAGTCCCTATCTTCACAATTCTTTCCTTGTCTTTTGTTCATCAAAGCTTTAGTGAAGTCTTGATTTCAGGTAGGGCAAGTGCACCCAACTTTTTCTTCCTTAAAAGGGCCATGGCTGGTTTTGACCCTTTGTCTTTCTAGAATACTTTTAGAGACATCTTATCAGAAATCTCCTGTTGAGATGTAGGGTAGAATTGTATATAACTTTTAGATTCATTTAGGGAGAAGTGACGTCTTCATAATGAACATTTGTCTTAGGAATATGGTACCACGTCATATATTTTGGTCTTGGTAACATTTTTTTCAAGGGTATATTTATGATTTTCTGCAAAAAGATAGTGAATGCCTTTTATTAAATTTGGTATTAGTTACTCAGTAGTTTTAGTTGCTATCAAAACATCACATTATTTGAACTACATTTTCTAAATAGTTGTTACTAACTATAGAGAGGAAATTGGTTTTTATCCAAAAATTTAAATTTATTTGTCTTTCTATTTCATTGGGTTTTCTATGTAGTGAGTAGTATTACCTGTGAATGTGTAGATACTTATTTTTTTCTAATAATTCAAATAATTTATTTTGCTTGGCTTCAGTATTATCTCGACTAATGGCAGTAGACACCTGTGTGGCATTTCTGATATTAAATAAATGCCAGACAAGGATGGGAGGAAAAAAGAAAATTATAACTTAACCCTTCTTATGACTATGTAAGGAAGAATCCTTTTAAAAAGTTGGCAAATTGCATTGTACTGAAGTTTTTTTAAAATAATGACTAAGCTTCATAGACAATTTAACATTGGACTATTTGTTAGTAATCTACCACATCAATATATTTATAAGAAAAGCTTCATGACCATCTTAATGGATGCAGGAAAGTATTCATTAATCTTAAAATGGACTGCTGATTTTATAAAAATCTTAGAAAATCTCAATATGAATAGCTCTCTCCAGTGCTGGTGACTGTGCTTGTGTTCTTACACAGTAATTTTCCTAAATGTCGCCTCATCATCAAGCTAAATGACCAGAAATCTGGCTTTCTAATCTCCACGTTACTTTTGTTCCTCAAAAAAATCCCTTTTATGGATTGTACCCCTGTGTTGTGTGACTTCACTGCTGGGAGAAGGTGCTCGTGTTCTTGTGTGTTTTAGGGGTGTTATTGGGAACAAGTCTGAGTGTTGAACGCAAGTGTTGAGACCTGTTTTCTCTCAGCAAATGACCCCTTTCCGTCCTATGCAGACTAGGAGGTTGGGTTACACTTCCCCAGTGAGGGGATTTGCTCTGAAGCTCCGGAACGTGCTGGCTTCCTGCCACTTTTCTGAAAGTACAGCAGTAAGTGCATTGTGGCCCCGGCTCTACCTCGATGTTCCTAAATTGACTTCCTAATCTATCAGTTTCTTCTTCTATTAATCTTATCCTGGCCCATTTTGCTGAGTGTTTTATTAAATTTTTTTTATATACCCAATCTTTAAAGAATGAATCTGAGGCCAGCCATCTAATGAGTACAGGACGCTTAATTAGTCATCTAGCTTAGAGCCATGCTGCCTGTGAACTAGACAGTCAGTGCCAGCCTCCTTGGGTGCTTCCCAGTTCACTGTTTCCTGAGCCCCATAGTCTGGCCTCCTAGGGAGATTGTTAAATGCTTAAACGCATGTTCAGTTCTAATACTTCTCTCCTACTGCTTAATGTCAAGAAGCATGAGGCAGGTGCTGAGGAAGGAAGCTTCACGTAGGAGCAAAGGTCTCCAGATCCTGTGCTAGATGAGCAGAAGAGCTTGCAGAGAGAAGTGTATGTCCTCAGACCATAACCTCACATCATGAAAATATTTTTCTTTCTTTTTTTTTTTTTAGAGACAGAGTCTCACTTTGTCACCCTTGGTAGAGTGCCGTGGCATCACACAGCTCACAACAACCTCCAACTCCTGGGCTCAGGCAATTCTCTTGCCTCAACCTCCTGAGTAGCTGGAACTACAGGCGCCCGCCACAACGCCCGGCTATTTTTTGTTGTTGTAGTTTGGCCGGGGCTGGGTTTGAACCCACCACCCTCGGCATGTGGGGCCGGTGCCCTACTCACTGAGCCACAGGCACTGCCCTATTTTTCTTTTTTTTTTGAGACAGAGTCTCTCTTTGTCACTCTGGGTAGAGTGCTGTGGCATTGTAGTTCACAGCAATCTCAAACCCTTGGCCTCCAGTGATCCTCTTGCCTCAGTTTTTCATTTTTAGTTGAGACAGAGTCTCACTCTTGCTTAGGCTGATCTTGAACTTCTGAGTGTCAAGTGATTAGCCCACTTCGGCGTCCCAGAGTGTTAGGATTTTAGGTGTGAGCCACATGAAAATCCTTATAAAAGTAATGGAAAAAGCTTAAATCAAGCTTGGCTTTAGTCAATAAACCAAGTTTGAGTTGTTGTGTTACCTGACTGAATTCTATTTTATGAATTAAACACATTTATGCTAAGCAAGTGGTTTACTGGGAATGAATTCACTTTTTTGATCAATTGTGGTTATCAGTTTATCCATTTTCTAGTCAACAAAATAGTAAAGATATCATTTTTAATTGGTTCTAAAAGGGTAATAACTTTAATAATTGGAGCAATTTAGGGATTACAAAGTGAAAGCTAAAAGATCTGACTTTTGTACCTGAAAACCAATACAACTAAAAGTTGAAAAGAATCATGTGTGAATATTTGTGATACATGTGATGGCCAATGGTTAATATACATGGCATATAATGCAATTGGCTAAAAATAGTGAAAGTCTATGTACAAACGTGTGAAGAATGCCCAGTGACACGTCACAAAAGGAGCTGCCGCCCGAGAGGCTGAGTGCCAGAGTCAAGGCATTATTTTATTGAACTTGTAATTTGATAAAAGGGTTACATTTGCTAGCATATAAGCAAATTAAATGCCCATGTTCTATTCTTTCAATGCTGTTAAGATGAGCAAATGTTATTTTAAAACTAAAATTGAATGCTGGAGAGGGTGCGAGGAAGTCGATATCCGGAAAATTACCAATGGTGCTGTCAGTGAGGATATTACCTTAAATAAAAGCACACGTGCCCTTTAGGCCAGGAATCCCATGACTAGAAACTTACCAAAAATAAATAATGCAAACTAATAAAAAGACAATACTGGTCCACAATTCTTTATCTGAAACCTTGGGCTGGATATGTTTCAGAATTCAAGATTTAAAGAAATCAAAGCTGTAAAGAAGATAAGGTTTACCTACTCTACGTCACAGAACACCTCACGTTCAGACACGCCCACCCAGCTCTTCTGGGAAATGCATGTATACCCACCATGGGCAACGTAGAAAGTCCCTGTTGAGTGTTGCCTATAAGTTTGCTTAAGAAAAAAAATTAAATTTTATTTTCTAACTTATGAAAAAATTAGATTTTAGTGTTTTTTAATTTTATAAGTGAGTATAAAGCTATTAAAGAGATATTAACATCAGTATTATCTATATCACAAATAACATAAACTTTAAAGCAATTTAAAATCAAATATGAAGAGCCTCAACTGAATAATTATGGATCAATTGACTGAAATACTAGGAAGACTAAAACTAAAATTAAAGAACCTGGGCGGAGCCTGTGGCTCAAAGGAGTGGGGCACCAAGCCCATATGCTGGAGGTGGTGGGTTCAAACCCAGCCCTGGCCAAAAACTGCAAAAAAAAAAAAAAAAAAAATTAAGGAACCTATGTACCAATGTACAAGAATGTTTAAAAGCTGGCCCTGTCAGGCAGTACCCATAACTTAGTGGGCAGGGCACCAGCCACATACACTGAGGCTGGTGGGTTCAAACCCGGCCTGGGCCAGCTAAAACAACAATGACAACTGCAACAACAATAACAAAAATAGCTGGGCATTGCAGCAGGCACCTGTCATCCCAGCTACTTGTGAGGCTGAGACAAGAGAATCACTTGAGCCCAAGAGTTTGAGGTTGCTGTGAGCTGCGATGCCACAGCACTCTACCAAGGGTGACAGCTGGCCCAGTCTTTACCATGCAATTCTTATTTATTGTAGAGCTGAAAATGTAGGACATTAAGACTGTGGTTCAGTTATGAGCATTGTATAAATGTTGACTTCTCATTTTGACGACAGTGCCATGGTTGTTCCTGTAAGATGGTGACGTGTACTTGAGAACCCCAGGCACTGTTTTTGCAAATCTTCTGTCCATCTGAATTTCTTTAAAGATAAATGGGCTTTCAATAGTGACTTATCTGGGAACATTAATACAATAATTCCACTGGAATATAAAAGCCTTCATCCCTAGAATCTAGGATGATAGTTAGCACACAGTAGGTGCACAATAACTATTGAGTAAATGAATGAATGACTCACTCATGCATTCCACTAGTAATGCATGCCAATTAAGACATGAGGCAGGGTGGGGTGTTCTGTGCCCTCCATCCCTAGGAGAGCCAATCGCCAGGCTCTGAAACAGTTTTCTGGCACCAACACTTCTTTTTCCAATGAAAAGACAACTCAGCACATGCTGCCCGAGCTGGATGCTTGTAGTAAATCATCAAACTGAATCTGGGTCGCCGCGAGCAGATGGGAGCCGAGCCTCTGTTTTGGGTGTTGAGATGGGAAAACTACTTCACAAGTGGGAGGCAGTGCGTGTCAGGAGGTAGACAGGCAGGCTGGAGGCGGGGGAGCTGGGGCCACTGGTCTCAGGAGAGCACCTCCCCTGAGCCCTGGTGTGTCCACTGGGTTGCAAGCCAGTGACCAGGGCTGAGACCCAAGCCTGCTGGAGTCCTCATTGCTAGGTACACACTTGATTTCTGTTCTCTGAAGGATGTTTGAAAAATAGTCAGGACCCGGAGGCCAGTCACAGCCTCCCTCTGACCCAGGATGCGGCTGACGGGTGAACAGGTGGGTATGGTGGCAGATTGCCTGGGGAGAAGTGGGGATACCTCCGTTCTCAGGCAAGAAGCTGGCTGCATGCTTCAGTTTGCACCTGGCAAGTGGGGTGCACACCAGCATCTCATCTGTGTGGCTGTTGCTGTAATGATCAAGAGACATTACACGTGGAAAGGATGGGAGACAGTGCAGCTGGGTGTGGTAACTGAGTGAGAAGATGTGGTTGGAGTGCCCAGTCATTCAGTGAGTGGTTGGCACTGTGATGACTGCCATGACTGGCACCAAATGTGTGTGGCTTAATTTACCTCCTGCTATCCTCTCTTACCCCTT
The DNA here is from genome assembly GCA_963574575.1 of Galagoides demidoff. Taxonomy (NCBI): domain Eukaryota; kingdom Metazoa; phylum Chordata; class Mammalia; order Primates; family Galagidae; genus Galagoides; species Galagoides demidoff. Next base: position 7,376 of record CAUYQV010043682.1, on the reverse strand, counting down.
ACCCCGCTGCCACCTTTTAATTGCATTATGTATTTTACTTCTTTTTTATTTAGTTTTATTTTTTTTGAGACAGTGTCACTATGTCACCCTCAGTAGAGTGCTGTGGCATCACAGCTCACAGCAAACCTCAAACTCTTGGGCTTAAGCAATCCTCTTGCCTCAGCCTCCCAAAGTAGCTGGGAGTACAGGCACCTGCCACAATACCCGGCTATTTTTGTTGTTGTTGTTGTCATTTTCTTTTTTTTTTTAATTAATTGATAGCTGTATACATTTTCTTTAATCATTCATCTGTCAATGAATATTTACCTTGATTGCATATTACAGTGTCTGTGAAAATGATGCCGGGAACGTGGAGTGCAGGTATCTCTTCAAGATACTGATCTTATCGTCTTTGGATATACATATACCTAATAGGGAGATGGCTGGATCATAGGGCAATTCTGGTTTTGGTTTTCGGAGGAAGCTCCATTTTGCTTCTTGTAATGGCTGTACCACGTTGCATTTCCATCAGCAGTGAACAGGGGTTCCTTCCTATGCCAACCTTGCCAACACTCATCTTGGTCATAGCCATTCTACCTGGTGAGAGGCGATCTCTCACTGTGGTTTTCGTCTGCATTCCCGTGATTATGAGTGATATCGAGCACCTTTACATACATCTGTTGCCCATTTGTCTTCTTTTGAGGAATGTCTGGTCAGGTCCTTTTCCCCTGTTTTAAGGAAGGTTGTTTTCTTGTTGAGTTGAGTTGCCCATATATTTTGGATATTTACCACTTATTAGATGTGGGGTTTGCAATTATTTTCTCCCATGCCATAAATTGTTTCCATTGCAGTGCAGAAGCTTTTAAGTTGGTGTAATTCCATTGGCCTTCTTTTTTATCCTTGGCTGGGCTTTGTATGATCAAAATCATTGCACAGACCAATTTCGAGAACTTTCTTTCTATGTTTTCTTCTAATAGTTTCATAGCTTCAGGTCTTAAATTGAAGTATTTATTTCAAGCTAATTTTTATATATGGCATGAGGTAAGGGTCCAAGTGCATTCTTCTGCGGATAGGTGTCTAGTTTACCATCGCTGTATTTATTGAGCAGACTATCCTTTCCTGAGCACCTTTGTCAAAGAGCTACTAGCCAGAAAGGCTGGGTCTCCTTCTGGGTTCTCTGCCCTGTTTCAGTGGCCTGTCTGCTTTTATGTCAATACCATTCCGTTTTGTTGATTACTACAACAAATTTTGTATAATATTTTAGGATTAGGTAGAGTGATGCCTCCAGCTTTGTTCTTCTTGATCAGATTGCTTTGGCCAACTGGAGTCTTTTGTGGTTCCATAAGAATTTTAGAATAATTTTTTTTTCTATTTCTGTGGAAAATGGCATTGGAATATTGATAGTGATTACATTGAACCTGTAGATTGCTTTGGGTAATGTGGACATTTTAGGAATATTAATTATTTATTCATTTTAGGAATATTAATTCTATCCAATTAATATTGGATATCTTTCCATTTATGTGTGTCATCTTCAATTTTTTTAATCAATGTTTTATAGTATTCATTGTACAGATCTTTCCCCTCCTTGCTTAAATTTATTCCTAAGTTTTTTTTACGCCATTGTAAATGAAATTGATTTTTAATTTCTTTTTTGGGGATTGGTGCCCATAACTCAGTGGTTAGGGTACCAGTCACATACACCGAGGCAGGTAGATTCAAACCTGGCCCAGGCCTGTTAAACAACAATGACAACTGCAACAAAAAATAGCCGGGCGTTGTGGTGGGTGCCGGTATTCCCAGCTACTTAGGAGACTAAGGCAAGAGAATCACTTGAGCCCAAAAGTTTGAGGTTGCTGTGAGCTGTGATGCCACAGCACTCTACTGAGGGTGACATAGTGAGACTCGGTTTCAAAAATTTTTTTTTTCTTTTTTTGGATAGTTTCTTGTCAGTATATAGAAATGAAACTGATTGTGCATGGTCATTTGGTATCTGAAACTATTGATCTTGTTTATTAGCGCTAATAGTTGTTTTATGTAGTCTACAGCATTTTCTATATAAAAGATCGTGTCATCTGTAACTAGATAATTTTACTTTCAGTTTGGATTCCATTTATTTATTTTTCTTATCTAACTGCTCTGGCTGAAAATGATAAGAGTGTGCATCCCTGTCTTACCGCTTATCTTTCTGCATTCACTATCGAGTAGGGCGTTTGCTGTGGGTTTGTCATATATGGTTTTTATTTCGTTGTGGTATATTTGTTGTGCACCTAATTTTTTGAAAGTTTTTATCATGCATACTCCGTTTTCATGTCAGACTTTCTGATGCTGAATTTTGTTAAGTGCTTTTTATGCATCTTACTTGATTGTGATAAATGATATTTTCTTTTTTTTTTTGGCTGGGGCTGGGTTTGAACCCGTCACCTCCGGCATATGGGGCTGGCGTCTTACTCCTTTGAGCCAAGGCACAGCCCAAATGATGATATTTTCAATGTCCATTAAATTTGGGTTCCCAGTATTTTGTTGAGGATTTTTTACCTATGTTCATCAGGGATATTGGCCTGAAATTTTGTTTCCTTGTAGTATTTTTGTCTGACCATAATATCAGGGTAATGCTAGTTTTAAAAAATAAGTTTGGAAGTATTCTTCCCTTTTTGGTTGGTTGGGAAGAGTTCGAGAAGCATTGGCATTAATCTTCTCTAAAAGTTTAGTAGACTTTACCAGTGAAGCCATCAGGTCCTGGGCTTTTCTTTGTTGGGAGATTTTTGATTGCTGGGAAATTTAATCTCCTTACAAATTTTTCCGTTTAGATTTTCTGTTTTTCATGGTTCTAGGTAGGTCATATGTTTCTGGAATTTGCCTGTTTGTTCCGGGCTATCCCATCTCTTATGCGTCTTCGCACAGCTATAAGATCAGTTGTAGTGTCTCCCCTTTAATTATAATTTTGTTTATTTTATTTGACTCTTTTCTCTCTTTTTTCTTATTCTAGCTAAAGGCTTACCCATTTTATTTGTCTTTTTAAAAATCCAACTCTCAGATTCCTTCATCTTATCTATTGCTTTTCTGGTCTCTATTTTGTTTATTTCTGCTCTGATCTTTATTTTTGCTTTCCTTCCAATAGCTTGGGGCTTATTTTGTTTTTCTTCTTCTACTTCCTCAGGTTGTTTATTTGAGGCAATTCTTTTTTAAAACATAGGCATTGATTGCTTTAAATTTCCCTCTTAGAATTGCTCTTGCTGCAGCTAGTAAGTATAAGTATGTAGTGTTTCCATTTCTGTTTGCTTCAACTTTTTTTTCTTTTTCTTTGATTTCTTCTTTGACTCAGTGTTCAAAGAGCATGGGGCTGGGGTGGGAGTGGGGCTGGTCTGCCACCAAGATTCACTGGAGAAAGTCTGGTGCTGGAGCTCAAGGCAAAGCTGGATTTTCACTTTACTCTCCTCCCCCAACAAGAAGTCAGTCTCTCTCTCTCTCTCTCTCTCTCTCTATTCCTCTCTCTCTCTCTCCTCTCTTAATGCTGACCTTGGAGAGAAGAATGATGTACATAACGTGCACCTGTCCTTTTATACTTTTAAATAAATTCTTATTTTTTGCTCTGGATTCTTTAACTCTTGTGAAGGTGGTTTTGCACATGAATGGTGGTACAGATTGATGGTTCTCTGAGGGGACAAGCCCTGGAGATTCTTATTCTGCCATATTGCTGATGTTACTCCTTGGCGGTTTCTGTAGATTTGCTCAGGTGTTTGCATCCATTGCTTTGCCACCCAGTTCTTTCTGAGGGCAGTTTCCATCTAACTGAAGAAGGTGCTGTAGCTGAGATTTAGGAGTCATCCACTCTCTCAGCCATTGTTTTCTGTAATAGTCTTTATTTTGACCTTAATTTTTGATAGATCAAATAAAAAATTCATTGTTAACACTGTTTCTCAAAACTTTGAAGATATTATTCAAATATTTTCTGATCTGTGAATAATTCATATTGCCTCAAATTTTATTCATTTATAGATCAAAAATCTTTTTTTTCTGGTTATTTTAAAGTTTTCTCTTTGCCATTGGTTGTTTTGTAATTTCATTAATAAGGAATCGGTGATGGTTAATTTTATGTGTTTACTTAACTGGGCCAAGGGGTGCCCAGATATTTGTTCACGTGTTATTCTGATTGTTTCTCCAGGGTGTGTTGGAAGTGATTAACTTTTAAATTGGTAGACTGAGTAGATTATCTTCAATAATGTGGATGGGACCTGTCCAATCAGTTGAAGGCCTAAATAAGACCAAAGACTGACCCTCCGCCATGTGTGAGAGAAAGAGTTCTTCTGCCTGATGGCCTTCTAACTTGGACTACCAGGAATAGTTCTTCCTGGTTCTACGGCAGCTCACACCTGAGTGTCATTTCTATAGGTTTTGGGCTTGCCAGCCTTCATAATGATTGGAACAATTCCTTATCATATATGTACATAGGTCTAGCCCTATCCATCTATATATATTTCTGTGTAATGTCTCGTTGGTTGTGTTTCCCTGGAGATCTCTGAATAGTGTAAAATCTGAGTGTGTATGTTTATACTGCTTAGTGCTCTCATGTTTTGCTAATTTGAGGGTTCTATTCTTTCAACAACATTCAACTTCTCTGCATTGTGTGCGTGAAAGCACCATCTCCGCCACTCTCTCCACTTTCTGGTGCAGCTCCTGTTAAGGATATACTGCATGTCCCTTCTCAGGGGTCCATATCTCTTAAATTTTCTGTTATATTTTCTAGCTCTTTATCCTCTGGCTGTATTCTGAGTAATCTTCAGTTCTATCTTCTAGTTCACTAATTCTCTCTCATTAATTTTATCTAATATGCTATTTATTTCACTTTTCAAATTTGTAGGGACTATATTATTTCCAGAAGCTATTATTTGGTTCTTTTCAAAATCTACCTGTTCTTTATTATGGTTTTGAATCCTTTGCTGTAAGAATTTCATATATACCTATGGGTTTTTTTTTTTTTTTTGGCTTGTTCTAGCTTCTGAAGTTTAGGGAGTACTAATCTTTGTTTTATTTTATGTAGAATCTCTCTTCTGTGTGTTTTTTCCTCCTATCTTGCCATCTTTTATTTTCATGCTTTTCTGTGGGGGGTGGTGTGTATGGTGTAGGTGGTGGCAATGTCCCTCTAGATGAATTTGCTTTTCTTCCTGGCAGGTGGCCCAGGAGTATCACCTTCCTGAAACTCATCCTTGACTTTTTTTCACCAGCATGTGGGTTCCCACACTGTATGGATACGGTGCATGGTCAGATTCTAGATCCACACTGGGTGTGGCTATTGTGTTTTCATAGACCTTTGTTTATTTAACAAGAGACCAGAGAGGGAGGTGGCCCTTTGCAGTCTCCCTTTTCCAGTGAGAGTCCTTCTAGTTCTCTTTTTCCATGCAGAGGCAGCAGTACCAGAATCCTAGCTCCATGCAGCTAGCTTAGTTCCATCTCCCTGTCTTGCCATATCCATAACTGGAAATTTAAATTTGCCAAGCCAGGTGGACGTTGCATTTCAGGTCCTATGTCACCATGTCTGTAGATGCCGATATTGATAAAACGGCCCCGTCTTTTCTTTCCTGGGTCAGACTGTCACTGCATGGCACACCTAGCCCAAAACTTTTTATGTATGGAACTTTCTTGACTTCAGTGAAATCTCAGTGCAGGATGAAGAGATTGTGGGGCACAGTAAGTAATGAGAAAGTGGCATTATGTCTTTTGAGACAAGAGAACAGTTTAATTTTCTCCTGTCAAACAACTGGGTGTTTTAATAGTCCCAACCTTTTAAAGTCTTAGACTTTTAAGTTTCCTTACATCTTTGACGTGATTTCTCTTTGCAATTCCACCCACTCCTTATGAGAATAATAATGTGCTAATGCTCTATTCTTCTAGTGTGATTTTTTATTCAGAGAACTCCAAGCACTTTATAGACATTGCCGTTTATCCTCACAATACCTTTGCATACTTTGCATCTACTAATTTGTTAGTAGAAAAGTCTGTTTTATGAGAAACGAAGACCAGGCAGCCCAACTGGGGCAACACTGATACTAGAATCTCAGATTATACCATGAATAACCAGTTTGCACATGTGCAGAGGGAAAACAGAGAGGGTGTTTGTCCTGTCCCTAGCAGGAGCAAGCTGTTTCTATCCAAAGTGGTGTATAGGAAAAGCAAATGATCATCCCAGCATTCCTTGAAGGAGAGCTTTTATGTGATAGGTTATTGTTTGGTATTGATGTAACGCAGGTCTTGAGGGAGTGTGGCTGGCGAGGTTCTCAGCAGGATGAGAAGAGAGTTTACAGGATAATCACAGGAGGAACAACTTCTGGGAAGCTGATGTGTTCACAGCACTGACTAGATGTGTGTTGGGCGCACAGGCTTGCCATTTTTGGAACATGGAGGCTCTATTGGCAATGAGCACCTTTGGAATTTGGAACAGTTTGCTAGTTAAAATCCAGACAGGCACCTGGCATCCTAAGGGCACTGTCATGAGAACCAAGACTCATTCCAGGTCCTGTTAAGGGTCCTATGTAACCAAATCAGCACCACCAGGGCCCACTGACCTCTGCAGGAGTCAGCTGCCAGCCCTGGCTCCTGATTCCAATGACAAATGCCTTTAGGGACCTGGCATAATAGATGAAATTAGCATCAACCACACAAAACCTGGATGGCAAAGCATTGAAATAAGCATGAAATGATATAAGGGGTTGGTAGTTCTTGAGAAAATCTAGAGTCTAGATCCAGTCGCTTCAGCTGAGCAAACCACTGTCCTTCCAGCTCCTTGATTGTCATGGCCAAGAAGCAAGCAGCCTGAGTCCCTTCATTTGGGATGAGAGGGCACTGACTGAGGGTCCATCCTGTGCTGGGGCTCCGTACAGCTGTGTAGGGATTTTCTAATAGAAGAACACTAATATTCCTGGCCAACCATCAATTCCAAAAAGTAAATTTTCTGAGTTTCACACAAAAGGACCTCAAAAACAGGGTCATGTCCTTATTTGTAGTTTTACCAGAAATACAGAGATCTCTTCATTTGGCTACTTCTTTCCTTTAATTCTTAATATCAAGTAAAAAAATTATAGAATACTGAGTTCTGCACTGGTCTAACTTGGTGTAGAGACAAGAGCTGACCCTTTGGAGTGCTGACCACCCAGCAGTACTGTACACAGCCTCTACCCCACCAACAAGACACCCAGGCATGGAAAATTTAAAGGTCTTGCCCCCACACCATTAAAATAGGGTAGAGCCAGGATTCAACTCCGGAAATTTTGCTTTCAGAGGTGAAATATTTAACTGCTTAGCAATATTTTCTGGATCAATACCACTTGGATAGACCTTAAAGAATTATCTCCAGTAACAGAGAAAATGACATGAAGGTTGTGTTGATCAGTTTGATGGAA
>CAUYQV010043672.1:0-17133 GCA_963574575.1 Galagoides demidoff | reverse complement strand
AGATGGGAGGAATTTCTCAAATCCATCTCCCCAAGAATTTGGGAGATAGGTGTTTTTTTTTGAGACGGAGCCTCAAGCTATCCCCCTGGGTAGAGTGCCATGGCATCACAGCTCATAGAACCTCCAACTCCTGGGCTCAAGTGAGTCTCCTGCCTCAGCCTCCCAAGTAGCTGGGACTACAGGCACCTGCCACAACGCCCGGCCATTTTTTGGTTGCAGCCATCATTGTTGTTTGGCAGGCCCGGCCTTAGCCGCTTGAGCCACAGGCACCGAGCCGGGAGAAAGGGTTTTTAAAGACAGTTTGATGGACAAAGGGCTAGGGAATCAGGTCTGCTCGTGAGTGGAGGTTGGGAAGCAGAGAGTGTCTTCTCAGTTGGGAGATTTCCTGGCAGCATGCAGTCTTAAGACTGTTGGATCCATTCTTACCCCACCCATGGATCTCGGTGGTCTCAGTGGGTACCCCTGGAATGCAGAGTCTGAAAAATACTTCAAAGACTAGTCTTAGGCTTGGTAACAGTAAAGCTATCTATAGAAGCACAAGTCTGGCCCTCACGGTAGCAATGTGATCTACAGAAGTATTGGCAGAGAAATCACAAAGATTGTGCCTATCAGGGAAGATAATGCCATTAAATAGTAACCAGTTAGAGTAGTGAGGAGGTTAGGCTGTAACTGGAAGTTAACAATGGCTGGTTAGTTCCTGTCTATATTTGTACTTTTATAAATCTCATACTTTGAGGACTTTTATACCTTATGGCTCCACATTTTAATATAGAGAGTTTCATTCCCATTCTTTGTACTTTTCACCCAGTTGCTTCAGCCAAAAATCTAGAGGAGTCATCACTGATTCTTCCCTTTTCTTTATCCCCCTCACACCCAATCTATCACCAAGTTGCTTAGCTTCTATCTCCAAAATAGAGCTCAGTTCTCTTCACTTCACTCTTTATTCATGACACCCCCTACACTCCTGGATACATACAGCCACCTGTTACTGGGACTGTTGAAAGAGTCTCCTAGGTGGTTTAAAATTCTACCCATCTTCCTCTCTTTTCAGTAGAGTTTGCACTACTGCCAGAATAATCTTTAAGAAAAGTAATTCAAGATCCACCACTGCCCTGCTGGGAAACCTTTGGCTTCCTGTATTAGTCAGGGTCCAGTCAGTGAAATAAATTTAGGTATTTCAAACAGGGAATATTAATACAAGGATTTGGTTGCTTAGGTACTGATAAGGGATAGAAGGTAACTCAGGGCAGGGAGCCACCACCACATTTACACTGCAGGGACCCACACCCTGAACCCAGAAACTATTCATCCTTGATGAGTCCTGCCTGGGGGTAGCTGGGACCTCAGAGGGAGGAGCTGTCAGGGAGGGAACTGCAATGATAAAGGAGACATTGCCATTGCCATAAATTGCCAGCTACAGACAAGAGGGAGAGGGAGATAGATTCTGGCTTCTCCCTTCTTTCTGCCTTCTGGTCTCCCACGGGGGCCTCCCAATGGCCAACTCTTGCCAGAAGCCAGTTGTCAAGGGAATCTGGGAAATGCTGAAGAGGGGAGCTGACCTGGCAGTGAGTGGGGGTGCAGTAAATTTGAGGTCCTGGCTAAATTGTTTGTGCAGCCTGGAGTTGGCTCCTGAGTGGAATAGAAGGCTGTTGCTTCTGTCTGTTGGAAAGTACCACAGTCTGGGAATCTGGTGAGCATTTCCAGATGTCTCTGTCTGTCTGTTTCTCTCTCCGTGTATGTTTAGTGGACAGACCGAATGAAAAAGACCCTCTCTTGGCCTCTTGGTGACCCCGAAAGGACAAGCACAGAATGTTCTTCTCTGGAGAGTTTCTGTGCAGATCATCATAGAAAGTGTGAGGAACAGGCAGTTGGATGCCTCCAGAACACAATCCCAGTGTCTTTTAGTCTGGCACCAAAGTGTTTTAGGATCCCATCCAATTTTATCTCCCATGTTTCTCTAACTGAAATATTTCTCCTGACACTTGACTAAGACTTACTAATTTCATCCTCCATGCCTTTGCATGTAAGATTTCCTTCATCCAATTTTTCAAAAACACTTCAAACCTCACCTCCTCCATGAAGCCGTCTTGGTTTCCTCCAGCCCACAAGGATCTTTCTTTCTTCCTCAGAATTCCTAAAAGTCTTAAGATTGCTGTAACTAGTTGGTTAGATCATAGCTTTTCCAAAGAGGGTCAATTGATCTTTCCTAAAATATTTCGGGTTTCCCTGGGGCAGGGAGTCAATAAGCCTTGTGCTCCTCAGAGGTGCCACCCCTACGTGCAGAATACAGTGGATGCCTAGGTGGAAATTTATGCAATTGTAAAGATCAGGCAGTCAGTATTAAAGAAGGAAAGAAAGACTGCTGAGCAGGTAGCAATGCATGTGATTGGTGACTGAGGGAGGAGGCTGAGGTGGGAGCATGGCGTGAAGATACTTTGTGATGCTGGCAACTTGGAGATGTTAGGTTTAGCAATGAGGAAGAGAGAACTGATCCCATGAAAAATGGAGGGCTGCTTCTTCAGGGAGGCAAGAATGAGGTTTGTGAAAATATAAGAGTTAAATGCAGACATGGGTATTGGAAGTTTCAAGTCAACTTGTTTATCAATCTGGATATTGCCTTGAGTATGAATGATTTTCTTTGTGCTAGAGGCATAAACAGCTGTAAGTTTTGTTAACGTTCCACATGGTGTCACCACTGAAGTGTGCTTAGCAGCTATATGCAGGCCATGAGGGAAGACTGCCTGGTTCAAATTATAGCTCTACTACTTACCAGGTATGGCACCTTTGGAAAGTTAATGTATCTCTCTGTGCCTCAGTTTTTCTCATCTGTGAAATGGGGTTAATAATATACTTTCTTTATAGTGTTTATGTGGAGATTAAACAAGATGTAATATATGTAAAGGAGTTAGGAGTGTCTAGCATGTTGTAAGAGCTAACGTAATATATGTAAAGGAGTCAGGAGTGTCTAGCATGTTGTAAGAGCTAACATAATATTATATTAGATTATAGGCCAGGTGTGGTAGCTCATGTCTCTGATCCCAGCGCTTTGGGAGGCTGAGGTGGAAGGATCACTTGAGTCCAAGAGTTGTAGACCAGCCTGGGCAACATCACAAGATCCCATCTCTACCAAAAATTTAAAAAATAAGCTAGGCATGGTGATGTGCACTTGTAGTCCCAGCTATTTAAGAGGCTAAGGCGGGAGGATTGCTTGACCCCCAGGGTTTTGAGACTGCAGTGAGCTATGATTCTGCCACCGCATGTTAGTCTGGGCAACAGAACAAGACCCTGTCTCAAAAAAAATTACTGCCATTAGCTCTTTTTTATTCTGTCTTCAAGGCTTTGAGGATGGGACTGATGGCAGGGCTGGTGATCTTTTCTAATGGAGGCAGTGAGAAGGCTTGGGCCAGTATGTACTTGTTTGCACTCAAAGACCTTGAAAACTCTGACATTTCAAATATTTGGAAAAATGTTTGCAACTTGCAAAACAGGTACTAAGAACCTCTTCCTGGATTTGTGGGTTTGAAGACCTGGCATTTTGTTAGATGACTATTAGTCACCATGTAGCACAGGTGGGATGCATGTGTGTACCTGGGGACAGGAAGAAAAGTAGGGATTGGCTATTGGCCTCCAGGCAGGGCCCTATGGGATGCCAGAAGAGGGAGATGTGGTGGCTTGTCTTGGCCAAACCAGCTGTCTCGAGGGAAGTTGGTTCCCTGACTCAGTACAGGTGTGTGGTCAGTGTTTGGTGGGAATGTGGGAGGAGCGTGTATGTGGTAGTATACTCCCCTACCAGACCTGGGCTCAAATCGGAGTTTGGCTTCTCACCACTTATGAGAATTTGGGAGGCTACTTAATTTCTCTGAGCCTTATAAAATGAGAGGATTAAATACGATGATATATTTAAAGTGCCTGGCACATAGTAAGGCTGAGAAATGTTAATTCTCTTTCCTCAGTTTCTTCAGATGAAGAAAAAAATAATTTGTGAGGTATTTGTAATAGTTATAGATAATAGTTATCCATTCATTCAACAGATATTTTTTAATGTTGACTATTTCCAGATGCTGTCTTTTTTTTTTTTTAATTTTAGAGACAGAGTCTCATTTTGTTGCCCTTGGTAGAGTGGTATGGCATCAAAGCTCATAGCAACCTCAAGTTCTTGGGCTTTAGCAATTCTCTTGCTCAGCCTCCCAAGTAGCTGGGGCTACAGGTACCTACCACAATGCCTCGCTATTTTTTTGTTGCAGTTTGGCCAGGGACAAGGTCGAACCTACTGCCCTCAGTATATGGGGCCAGCACCCTACTCACTGAGCCACACGTGCCGCCCCCCAGATGCTGTCTTAAGGGCTTGGAGTATCTCAGCAAATAAGACACACAGATACCTGCCCTTTCATAGCTCAGATTTTAGCAGGGAAAGATAGACAATAAAGTAGCATAAACAACTAGCTATGAGGGGACAAAAGGAAAGTCGGATAAGGGGCTTGAGTGTGCTGGGGGTGGGGAAGCATGCAGGATTCTTTAGGTTGGGCAAGACAGGCCTTCATTGGCAATATGATATTTGAGCAAAGATTTGAAGAAGATAAGGGGTTGAGCCATAATGAAATACAGGGGACGAACAAGAAGGAGACGGAGTGGGGCAAGTGACAGGGAACCAGACAGTGTAGGCCCAACACTGTTGGGTCTTCTGGCCAATGGGACAGCTGTGGCTACTACTCTAAATGAAACAAGGATATGATCTGCCTATTTAAGAAACTCACTTTGCACGCTGCCTACTGTGTTCAGAACAGACTGTAGAGGGGCACAGGTGGATGTTGAGAGACTAGATCGAAGGTTGTTGCTGTGTCCAGGTAAAAGGTGAGAGCGGTTTGAATCAGGATGGTAGCAGTGGTGATGAGAAGTAACTGGATCTTTTTAGATATCTTGCAGGTAGATTTCATAGCATTCACTGATGAATGGAGGTAGGATGTAAGAGAAGGATGGGAGCTAAGGATCCTGGAGCAAGCAGAAGAACACAGCTGCCATCAGTTAAGGAGGACATGGGAAGCAGGATTGGCTGGGAAAAGTTAGTAATTCACATTAGAACACACTGAATTGGAGCTATATGTTAAATACCAAGTGGAGAAGTCACGTAGACAGTTGGTTCCATGAGTCAGAAGTTGGGGAGAAAGAGCTCAGCTGAGATATAAATCTTGGAGTTGGTAACACATGGATGATAATTCAAGTCACGAGAGAACAGTGGGGAGAACAGTTTGATCAAAGCTGGTGTCAGAGGCATGGGAGGAGGCGAACTGAGACAATGAACATAGACGACTCTATTGAGGTGTTTGCTATGAAGGGAGCAAAGAAATCCGGTAATAGCTGGTGAAGGAAGTAACTTTTCTAAGATGAGAGAAATAACAGTGTATTTGTATGGTGATGGGGATAACCCAGCAGATACCAAAAAATGGATGATGCAGGAGAGAAAGAGAATTGCTGGAGCACTGTCCTTAGGTAGGAGAGGGAGATAGGACCTGGTGGCAAGAAGGAGGTACTGGCCTTAGATAGCCACATGCCCAGCTTCTCTATGGAAATAGCTGGGAAGACAACTATGTGGGTGGTGGGTAGATAGGGTCATGGGAACTCATGGAGTTCTCTGATCGCTCCATATTCCTAAGCGAAATGGGCAGTAAGGCCATCAGCTGGGCCTGGCAGATGGTCTATATGTTTAAAAATCATGGCTTTGATATCTTTGATGATTTTGATGGTAATGGTGGTGATGGCGGATAACTCCTGCCTCAGCTAAGGCTCCTTCCCCACACTTCCTCTTCTTTTAGTTAAAAGTTAGAACTCTTACTCTCACACTGGTTCAGATGGCAGGGCATCTGTAAAGTCAGGGGAGTCCCCGTGTAATAACATAGAAACATAAACCTATTTGACCCAGAAAACATTTATACTAAAATATAAAATTACCCGCAACATTCTTATGTAGGCAAGAGGTATCAGATCTCAAGTGTTTATAGGGAAAAAATTTATAGGAGAGAAATTTTTCCATGACCTAATTTTTCTTCTGGGTCCTGGGAAACAAGGGGAGTCTCTTTATTTCAGGAGAACACATCTGTCCAGCCTGCAGAAGAAGCCTGGTTTGAACATTTCTGTCATGAACCTGGCATAGGAACAGCTGGGACTGACGTGTAAGTTGCAGTATCTGTTTGTTAGGGTAGTGCCAAGCCCTGAAGATAGCTGGGCTTTCTGCCTCCAGGTGAGGGAATTCTAGGGCCAACCAAACAGACCTACACAGGGAAGAAGTGCAGGTCTGGAGGGGCTCTTGGCAAGTCTCTGAGGGCCGAAAGCCCAGCCCCACTCCGGTGCCTGTGTGCTTCCAGTAGCCTAGTGTTATTTAACCCTCTCCTCTTGCTGGGCCTCACCACTATAAAAAGTGGATAGGGCTCTGTCCAGGACCTTATGAAACCCAGTCTCCCACCTGGCTAGGTGTTTTAGTCTCCCCTCGAGGCCACCAGAAAGCTCCAGGAAAAAGGAAGAAAGTGAGAAAAGCTTTTGAATGGGCCACATCTGTGGTGCTGAGAATCCAATTCTAGAGCCTGGTGTCCCTGGTTCCCTGTGCCAGGTTCATGACAGAAATGTTCAAACCAGACTTTTCCCATCTCTCCCATCTGCTCCCCTCTGTCCCTTTCCTTCCCCTTCTCGCCCCTTTCTCTCCCCTCCCCTCTCTCTTCTGCCCCACCCCTCCTCTCCCTTCTCATCTTCCCCTCCCACTGCTGGGCTCCGCAGCCCTGGAACCTCCAGGTACAGGCCTGGGCACAGGCCAGACCTTCCCTCTTTCATCCTGCAGACAGTTCTCATGAGACTGTCCTGTTTCTCAAAAAGCCTTTGCACCATTGGCTGAGGCGGAAAGTAACCCTGGAGATCCCGGATGCTCTCCTGGCAACTGTGCCAGAGCTGGTGGTCACCTCCATTTTTGCAGAGATAGATGCTCCTGTAGCAGGAACAAGTCCATTAGCCAGCCTGTTGCTAATCTGCTAATGTCACCTTATCAAGTTAGTGTCTGCCTGGGGGAGCTGCCTCTTCCTCCTGCTGCCACTCTGGGGCCCAGAACTCCATTGCTGCTTCAATCCCCTAGACATCTGGGAAGCCCCACAGGTTGCTGAGTTCCCAGGCTGGACTGACCCCTGACTCCTATCTATTCTGAGTCAGTTGTAAAATGCAGTGGTGACATCTCTACATCTATGATAGCCACAGGTGCCACCCAGATTCTCTGGTTGAAAGAGGGTCAGCTTAACTCCTCTTATTTATGTGAAGAGTCTCTGAAGTGAGAACACCAGCTCTTCTTTCTCTGCTCGTCTGTTTCCTTAAAAACAGGAAAAAGAAGTGGCAAAACTTTAAATTAGATCATAATGACAATTTCCTCCATAAGCTTTGTAGCTTAGGAAATGCTATCTCATGCTTCATCTTATTTAATCCTTATAAATCTGCTGGAGAAAAGAACAATTACGGCTTGGTGCCCATAGCTCAGTGAGTAGGGCACCAGCCACATACATGGAGGCTGGTGGGTTGGAGGCTGGCCTGGACCTGCTAAATAACAATGACAACTGTAACCAAAAATAGCCAGGCATTGTGGCAGGTTCCTGTAGTCCTAGCTACTTGGGAGTCTAAGGCAAGAGAATTGCTTAAGCCCAAGTGTTTGAGGTTGCTGTGAGCTGTGATGCCATAGTATTCTACTGAGGGTGCCATAGTGAGACTCTGTCTCAAAAAGAAAAGAAAAGGACAATTACCTCTGTATTAACAGATGAGAAAACTGAGGCCCAGAGAGAGAAGCTGACTCACTCAAGGACATTATGCTGGCAAATGGCAAAGCCAGAGCTGTGGGAAAGGAATGAAGGGTCAGAGAGGGCTTCAAAGCAAAGCTGGAGGCTGGAGTGGCCCAGGGCAGCTGGAGGCAGGCACCATGGAGGAGCGCTGTCAGCTTCCAGGGAGCACCAGCACCACTGCCTCCCCCCACGACCCGACCCCCAGTCGCCTTTCACTGCCACAACTGTCCGTTCTGTTTCACGTTCAGGAAAGATGTCTGCATTTTACCGCTGGACCTACCTTAGCAGTAGTTCCCATGGTCTTTCACTTCACAAAGCAAAAACAAGCACATCTTTGAAATCTGTAGCCCTGTCCCTAAAAATCAGCCTTTTAGCTTGATCAAGGGACAAAAGGCAATGGGCAGCCAACTAGACACAGAGCTCCCTTCCTTCCAGCTGTGCAGAAGGTGACTTTGGAAGTTCTGCTGCACCAGGAGGACTTGAAGAGGAGGGAGAATCTCCTCTCCCTGACCTGAACCTGAGTCCCCGAGTAAGCTCCCCTCCCAAACTTCCCAGTCCTCTGGGGATTCTTTCCTAGAATGACCTTTCTGCTCTTCCTCTGAAGCTGTGGGAGTCAACTCTTCTGAAATAACCTGAGTCAAAAAGTAATGGCTTGCTGCAATTAGCTTTTTACTGTGATGAAAGCTCAAGGAGTTTGAAAGAGGTAGAAAAAGAAAAAGAAGCAACCGAAAAATCCTGCGGCCTTCTGAGTCAACTGAGAAAATGCTGGGTTACTTCGCTAGAGAGCTACATTCCGACAGGAGACTCATTGATCTTGGTCTTCTCCTCATTGTTTTTATTGCTGATTACATGCTCTTTTTCTAGATTGTCTGAGGTGGCCTGGAGATGAATAAATTGCCTTTCCCTATTGTCCATTGATTTCTGTGTTGACACACATTGATTTCAGCTCAGAGAAAGAAGGATCACCCTAACAAAGCTATCTAAAGTCAGAAGAGTTGCCTCGGGGGGAGGGGGATCCTTGTCACAGGAAGTGTTCAAAACGAAGAGTGGACGGCTGGACAGGAGTGTGGTAGAGTTGCTTCCAGCAGTGACTGGGAGGATAGCTTGGGGGATCTGCGATGTCCTCACCTCACTCCAGCATCAATCCCTGAGAGGACTAATTAAAGTTACGTAGGTCCTGCATGCCAGCCAGGACAGTGTTCCCACAGGGTAGTATGCTAGATGATTTTCTTTGGTGAGGAGTTTACTGTTAACATAGTAAAAATATAATAAGTGTAAAAATCATGATTTCATGGATATCGTTGCCTAGGATGAAGAAGCTAAGGAAATCCATGCCCTGGAAACCCACATTAAGACTAAAAGAATTGTGGGCAAGGTCCTACGATGTGATCTTGAATGTTTAAGACCTTCATTGCTGAATTTTAGCTCTCACTGTTCCAAAGAATGAATAGTATAGATGATCCAGATAGATAATATGGAATCTTACCTAGTGTAGTACAGTGTTTTTGTCAATGCTACATTGTAAAGCAAACTTGAATTTGCTTTGCAAAACTCCTTATAAAAATCTAGCTTTCATTGTTCCCAGAGGCATGTTTGATTTTTGAGTCCCCAGGTACTTTAGTGGAAAACAACTTGATCTTTTCAAATTCATGTTTTTCCTTAGTTCTAGCCAAAGATTTTTCTAGTTAACTCATCATTTATCATTCCTTTGAGTAGATCTTCAGTCAACTAAAATTTTGCCTCCTAGACCTCCTTTCATGGAGATTAAGTGGGCGGACACTGGGGTGGGGCATCTGGACTGCAGACCCTCAAGTGGACAGCTGTGGACAGCTGGCTTGCAGCTGTAGTGCAGAGCGCCCTCCCTCTGGGTCAGCTGTGGAAGCATCCTCATGCCCTGCCATGCCTCTGGTCTCCTGGTGTGTGAAGCCTGTCTCCTCCTTGCCCAAGCCTTGAGGCCCCTTCAGGACAGCTGCAAGACCCTCACACCCCACTTTGGGGGCAACAGGATAGATAATCCTGTATGACTTGGGGAACACAGGAGCTTTGGGGGTAGGGAATGACAATCTCAGGCCCCCCTCTCTGCCTCTCCCTGATCCTGCATTTTGCTGTGGGGAATGTAGAGCAACTTGAGGAGGCCCTTTGCAAGGCTGTCTCTGCTGAGGGTTCAAGAGAGGAGAGAAACCAGCTATTCTGCCATATCCTGGCTGTAGTGGCTTCCAGCTGATTTCCCTGCCCTTCCTCTGCTGCTCTGGGGTCTGCCTCATTAGCAGTCATGTGGGAAAGTGCAGTCTCTGCTTAAGACCCACCAGGGGCTTACTAGTTCATTCAGAGCAGAAGGCAAAGGCCCTCCATCAGCTGCCCTCCACATTCCATCTTTGACTTCATCTCCTCCCACACTCCTGTCCTAGCCACACTGCCCTCCTTGCTGCTTCTAGAGTGTTCTAGGTATGCTTCCTCCTTAGGAGTTTGCACAACCTTTTCTGTCTTCCCTTTATCTGAGTTGCTTACTCCTTGTCTTCCTTCAAGTATGCCCAGATGTCACCTTCTCAATGAGGCCTACCCTGGCCATATTGTTTAAATTGCAGCCCGCCCCGACTCCCACCCATTCTGCCTGGCTGACTCTGACATGATATGCAATTCTCAGCTTAAGTATCCTGGCCCCCAGGCAGCCTCCCCAACTCCTCTAGACCCTCCAGGGATTCCCAGGCACTTTATTCTGTTTCTCATTTGTGTGGAAATCATGGTGTCACATCAGAATCAGTTTACTTGTCTGATTTTAGCGCGGGTGCCTGGCACAATGCTTGGCTTGTGATGAGTGCTTATATCGACTTGCTGAATAAATAGATGACTGGATGAATGAGTGAATGATTCAGTTCACTTAAAGAAAAAGCTCAAAGATTGTTGAGAAGATCAGCTAATAAGGCTGGTAAAGCCTCCAGTATGGTACTTGGCTCAAAAAGAGATTGCTTAGAATTTAGATGATAAGAGAGGGCTTTTTGCCACAGAGCTTCCATATTGTCTACAATCCAACTAGTCCCAGTGAAAAATGCACGGCTTTATATATATAGGAAACGTCTGACTGAAATGCTTGACAGATGTATGGTAGGAGCAAGTGGCAGCCCTGCAAAGCACAGCATTGCGTCTTTCTCACTCAACAAGCAGAGCAGAGGCCTCTCTCTTGCCTCCACCTCCTGGAATCCCTGCAGCCCAGCTCCCTGGAACACTGGCATCTTACAATGTGCCAATATGTAAGTGATTTTTATCTCTAACAAAGAGCCTGGCCTGGGGACTCAAGTCGGGGCTGGAAGAAGAGGCAGAAGGAAGGTAGGATTAGCTACCTAGGGGCATTTGTATGTGACTATTGATGGCCCAATTTCATATCATCATATATTTTCCATGAAGGCAATCTGTTAACATAACAAGTGTAGGCTCATTTTTTGTAACTAGAAGAGACATTTCTTATATATGTAAATTTGAAAATCAGAAAAATAATTCTCTTTTAGACCACTTGTTTTTGAAGAGTGGGGTTCCCATGATCATGGGAGATTTTTGTAAAAGATTATGGAGAAGATGGTCAGGAATTTGGTGTAAAGACCCCAGTCAGCTCTCCTTATAAGGTGGTAAGACAACCCACAGATCAGAAAAGAAGGTAGGAAAGGATCATGAAACTCCTTTTTGTCCATTCTTCCTCATTTCACCCCAGAGCACAGCCATCGCTTGATCTCATCAGGTGATGACAAGGATGAGCCAGCCCCTCTTTCCCATTCTTTGGGGCAGTCCCAGAGCTTGCTCTGTGGTGATCCTGCACAATGCCTCCTGGGGAGACCCAGGACTATTGTGCTAAGCCAGAGTGTGCTCTGTCCCCACACAGAGCTGTACTTATGAAGTGCCACTGACCACAGCTCTGTTTCCTTCCCGTAGACCTGTGTACAGAGAGCCAGGCCTGGAGGAGAGGGATCTAGCACAAGTTTGCAGGAACTCATTATCCCCCACACATGTGTGGACGTGCACTCCCTGACTATTTGAGGTCCCATTCACTTTCCCAATACAGCCTGTACTGTCCTTACCTCAACTTCCCAGAGAGACACTGGACATTGAATTCCAGATGCCATGTCATTAGCCATGTCACCTTGGATGTGTTCCTATGCTCTGTTTTCGTATTTATTAAATGAGAATGATAAAAGTACTTACCTTTTAGCTTGGTTAATAAATAGCGTTTTCTGCTCTTGAGTACAATAAATGGAAGTTGTTCTTGCTGTCATCAGAGTCCAGCATAATGTAGAGGTAACAGCAAGGTATTTGGAGTCAGTTAGATCTGGAGTACAGGCTTTACCATTTAATGGCTGTGGGACCGTAACCTTGGGAAAGTTGCTTAACCCTTTTGAGTCTCAGTTTCCTCATTTGTAAAATTGAGTTAATAATCATAGTTGTTTCGTAAGATATTTTTCCAGAATTAAATAAAATTGAATTGCACATAAGTCCCTTAATAGGGTATCTAGCAAAAAACTCAATAAACATTAACCATTATGTTTAATGAGGATGATGGTGGTGGTAGTAGTGTCTACTATGACCCCCAGACTTCTTTCTACTCTACTTAGTTGCAACAAGTCCTTTTTTGTATAACTCAATTGCAGGGTTTATTTCTTCACCTCAAACTAACTGGTCTGCTCAGTTGAACTTAACTTTATAAAATTGGTTGAGTCATTTTCCCATTATTTCAAGAATTCTCAGAATCAGACTCTTGACTTCAAGAATTTTATTCAAGAGTGAAGTCTCAGCGTCTATGTATGGAGGATAAACTACAACCAAAACCACAGAGGAGCATAAGAAGATTTGCTCACTGCTGTGATCAAAACAATGACTTGGCCTCGTTTGCCTGTGGAGTACCTAACAGTCTTATAACCATGCGGGTGATGGAGGGCTCCTTCCGTGAACATGCTTTGGAGTGGCAGTAACAGAAAACCTAAGGCAAATGGACTTCAGCCATCCAGAGCTGTGTTGGCTCATATTGCTGGTGGTCAGGGTGGGGTGGCTTCCAGGCTGACTGAGTGGGCTCCCCCTCTATCTGCTGTGATTCTCTCAGCCTGCCCCTCCTCCACAAGGCAGTTTCTTCCTCTGCAGTTCCATGGTTCACATCCTTGCAGGACATTTTCTAGAGGCAAAGATAGGGCCACTTCTTTTCCTAGCTTTCCCTCAAAAGCGATAAGAATTCCCCCCAAAGCCCCAGTAAATGTTATCTTATACTTTATAGGCTTTAAATAGATTGTGTGTCCTTCCCTTAAGTAATCACTGCCAAAGGGAAAGGGTTGCCTTGACTCAGCCTAATTGGAACTCCCCATGGGGTTAGAGCCCACCCTCAAACTGTACAAACAGTACACGAGGTTGGGGGATGGAATGATCTTGAGAGACACCCGTGACTCCTACTACATTTTTTCTTCTAACCTTGTCGGAGATGTGCAGGTACTTCCTTTCAATCTGATTGTCAATGTCCATCGAATCTTACAAGTGCACAGCTTTACGGGACACCCATCTGAGTTGTACATTTGGAATTAGCAACATCACATACTGTGCGTATTTATTGAGGAAAAACTCCTTCAGGTCATGTTATCTCTAGAAATGCAAATTTTGTTCCTAACAAATTCTTTGGCTTAAAAACAGGTTAATTATTATGTCATTATTAGTAACTATGTGGTAAAATACACAAGAAATGACTAGACAGGAAAATCATTAAGAAGAATAGTCAGAGGGCTCAGAGAGGAGGGTGGGATGAAGGAAAGATGCTAACAGCTTTCAGAGCTCAGGCATGCTTGGGAGGAGTAGGGACACCCTTCTGCTACCAGTGCCTGAGTGTCTACATCATAACTGGAGAGCTAACCACCTGTTGATCTATTTCTGTAGCTTCCCACATGTTTGATCACAGCTGAGAAGGTGACTGGACAAAGGCTGGCTGCTGAGACAGGCTAGACATCTGGACCTGACCAGGAAGGGCCAGCCCTGGCAGACAGATGGGGTAGAGCTCAGCATCTGACAGGGATGGCCACTGCCACTAGAGCTCACAACCTGCTGTATGTGAAGCACTTGAGTGGTGTCCTCCATAAAGGCCGTATTGTGGAGGCCTCAAATGCCCAGCTCAGGGCTTTGCACTTATTTCTCTGGGTGGAGATTCCGACCGGCTCTGCTAGGACAAACCGTGTTCTTATTTAGAGCTATGGTGAGAGGGGCTGCCCCTGAGCTAGTACCTTTGAAAGCCTATGTTGCTATCACATGATTCTGTTCAGAGAGGAGTCTCTGTCTGCCAGCGCAAACAGTGTTGTCTATAACTTTCCTGTGGTGGCAACTAATGCCTCTTTAAAAGATAGTCAGCGCTAAGGAAACCACTTCAAAGAATCTTGGTCTAAGTGGGCGGGAAGGATAATATCAGGAACTAGTCAGAGATCCCCAGTGCGCCTGGAATTGGTACTTAAATGTTTTGATAGAAAAAAGGATGTTGGAGAAGATTTGCAGCACTGTGGATTCAGTTGTCTGAATCTGATGCTGTAATCCCTTTGCAGATGACTTTCAGGGAAATGTGTGTGGGCTCCTAGAAGTAGCCCCCAGCCCTTCTCTATCCTGAGCCTGGCAAGTGTGGTATTTCAATTTGAGTCTGTAAGTCCATGGGCTTGTAGTCCACAAGCATTGCGTGCCAGGGATACAGTGAGAAATAAAGCAAACACGGTCGCTACCTTCATGTGCCTTCAAGGCTAGTGGGGAAGGGGTAGTTGTTAATCAAAGCACTGCAGAGATGAACATGTCTGTGATGTGAATCTGTTATATAATTAATTGGGACCCACCAACGCTTAAAATTTTTGAGGTCTTCTTTTCCAAATTATCCTTTAGTGTGTTGATTGATTATCAGAACATTTAGAGTTTCTCCATTTTCTTGTATGTTAAAAAAAAAAAATTCTGGAGTGGCGCCTGTGGCTCAAAGGAGTAGGGCGCCAGCCCCATATGCCAGAGGTGGCAGGATCAAACTCAGCCCCGGCCAAAAAATGCGAAAAAAGAAATTCTGTTTATCTCTATATACTTTATTATGCTGCAGTTTTCAGCAACTGATTCATTCCTCCTTTCAGTAGATTAGCCAGTGTTTGTGTATTTGACATATTTGTAAATGTTTGCATTTGTATTTGCTCTTGTGATCACATCACACTGCAAATAGTAATAGTGTAATTGAGATTGTGAGTGCTTATTGATATTGATTTTCTCCCCTTCTTCCTTGGCAGACAGGCGGACCACATGTCTGCTCTCCTGCAGTTAAGCAGGGCCAAGTGACTGGGTTCTGGCTAATGGAGAAGAAGTACCACTTGATCTTGCCTCTAAAGTTTTGCAAGATTTTCCAAGTGTTCTTTCTTTTTCTTTGTCCCTGGTTGAAGGGGGAAAAAAATCAAGTGGAGGACTCTGAAACCCTAGGCACAGGTGCCTGGTTTTGTAAATAAATTTTTATTGAAATACAGCCACACGTATTTGTTTATGTATTGTTTATGCTGTCTTCACTCTACAAAGGCAGAGCTGAATAGGTGTAACTAAGATCTTATGGCCGGTAAAGCCTAAAATATTTACTATCTATTCTTTTAAAAAAAAAAAACTTGTTGAACCCTGCTCTAGGGGTCTGGCAGAGCCACTGAAAAAAAAGAGCCTGAGTCCCTGAATGACTGTGTGGAGCAGAGCTTCTCTTTCTCTTACCATATTAAACCACAGATATTTCAAGGTTGCTTACTCTAATAAAAACATGCTATTATACATTATAAAAATGATAACTAATATTTATTGGGCATTTTTTAATGTGTCAGCTACTTCTCTACATGCTTCTATATTTAATTCTCATAACGACCTCTGAAGTATCTACTCTTAATGTTGATTTTAAAGATGAAGAAATGAAAGGGATTTGGTTGGTGATGAGGGAGCTGGGATTCATACACAGGTAGATTGAGTTCAGAGTGCAAGCTCCTAACCTCTACTCTTTACCCTGTATTTACCTCACTTCCGAGTTCTTCCCTGGATACTACCTTACTTAATTTTGGCCACAGACGTGTGTAGGACAGGTTATATTAGTATTCTCATTGTTTAGGTGAGAGAACTGACCTGGAGAAGCCAGTTTCTGAAGGTTGCTTGATTAGCAAGTGGCCATACTGCAACCTAAACCTAGCGCTTTGACATCAGATTGCAGACTCTTCTCCACAGGGACTCAGGCTGACTTAGTGAACATTCCACATTTGAAGCAGAGTGTTTTCCTTGAGCTTTGGTTTACATTCAAAATTCACCAGCCTGTCAAATTGCTGTCACATTAGTCCATCCTTGAACAGTCACCATAACAGCACAGACACATGGAGGTAGGCCAAAACTGATGCCAGTTTTGGGGGAGGAGAGTGGGGGAAGATGGAGCTTTGTAAGGAGTGGGGTGGGTCAAGGAATGTGGGTGTATTTTTGTAATTTCCTTTTGTGATATAGATTGAAAATGGTTGAGAAAGGCTTTTTAACAACTTAATTCTTCCAGGTCAACACCCCTTGCCGACTTGGCACAACCTCTCATGATGACATCCTGCTTTTAGGACAGGGTTTCAAGGGATTCAAGACATGACTCCTAGCAGAAAAGGGTGCCAATTAAAGACGTGGATTCCTGAGTCCACCCAAGATCTGCTGCTCCTGAGAGAGGTCCCAGGAGTCTGCATTTTTATTTATTTTTATTTTTTTAAGAGACAGAGTCTTACTTTGTCACCCTCAGTAGGGCACTGTGGTGTCACAGCTCACAGCAACCTCCAGCTCCTGGGCTTAGATGATTCTCTTGCCTCAGCCTGCCGAGTAGCTGGGACTACAGGTGCCCACCACACGCCAGCTATTTTTTTGTTGTTGTTGTCACAGTTTGGCCAGGGCTGGGTTTGAATCCACCACCCTCCGTATATGGGGGCTGGCATCCTACTCACTGAGCCACAGGCGCTGCCTGAGTCTGCATTTTTAAACCTGCAATGAAGATGGTTCTGAGTACACTAAAGATTGAGGAACAGCCTTAGGAAGTTGTGGCAATGAAAATAATGTCCAGTTTTTACTCCTCCTTTTGTGGTCAGGTAGCAAGCTAGCTTAGATAAGAAAAATCCCTTGATGAACATTTATTTCTGCACAAGAAATGTTTTCTCTCTAAGCAGGTGGGTGAGGATGATAAGTAGAGTCTTTCCCTGCCATCCCTTTTTCTGGGCAGGAAACCCATTAACTATATCAGTTCTCTTTTCAAGAGAATAATTTTTAGAAAGGAGCTCAGCAAGATCAAATGGCAGATCTACTTTTAGATCCCTGAGTGTTC
>CAUYQV010043669.1:0-33420 GCA_963574575.1 Galagoides demidoff | reverse complement strand
TCTATCTCTATCTATCTCTATTTATCTATTTATCTATCTCCATCTATATCTATATCTACCTATATATTTATCTATATCCATCTTTATCTATTTATATCTCTATATATCTATATCTGTATATATATATATACCTATATATTTATCTATATCCATCTTTATCTATTTATATCTCTATATATCTATATCTACCTATCTATATCTAATCTATTTACTATAGTTTGTTAACCTCAGTTTGTTAACCCATTCACAGAGTAATGGACACTTTGATAGCTTCAACATCTTGGTAATTGTGACTTGAGCTACAATAAACATTATATTGCAAATGCCCTTGTGATGAAATTATTATTTTGTCTGTATACCTAGTAATGGGATTGCAGGATCAAATTGAAGGTCAACTTTTAGTTCTTTGAGAAGTCTCCCTAATTCTTTTTATAAAAGTTGTATTAGTTTGCAATCTCACCAGTAGAGCAAAAGTGTCCCCTTCCCTCCACATTCATGCCAACATCTGCAAAACTTAAAACTTTTATAGTACTCCCCCTCCATTTTCCACTTCTTTTTGAAATTATATTAATTCCTTCCCCCAAAAATCTGTGATGGGAAATATTAATTTTGTATTGTTTCAAAGATTTTTTGCCATTTGATTTGTTTTCAAGCTCTCTGTGTGACTGGTCCTTTCTTTTTCAAGTTTTTTAGTTTGTTTTGGTATACTTTCTTTTTGCTGCCTGACCCAGTAGTCCAGTGCTTTGTTTAAAATCCCAAGCACACTTCACAGAAAATTTGCTGAACCTGCATTTTTAATAAAAGTCTTCGGGTATTTTTTGTTTTTCATTAAGGGGAGAAAATAAACAGGGTCATGCATGCAGAGTTTTGCACATCAAACTAAGTATCTAATTATGCTTTTCTGTAGCCGATTGTGCGGCTCCAGATGTATGCACTGAAATAGCTCTTTATTGTTCTGTAACACCAAGTAATGGGATTCAAAATCTCCCATTGTCTTCCCATTGGAAAATCAGTTTATCACCTTTGGTCAGAGAATAAACATGTCAGTACCATGACAGAGTCCACTAAACCAATCATATTTATATTTTATTCTGGGAGAAAATCAGGCTTGTGTCATTTTGAAGTTTCAGTGCCATAGGAACTTGCATGGCGTATGAAACTAAATGTTTCTTCCAACATAGAAACACACTCTAGGAATTTTTTCAGAGCACTTTTTACAAAGGTCTTAAACATTTTTTTTTAAATATGTCAGACCAGGTTAAAATTAAAATGCCTGGAAGAAAACAAATCAAGGGCCAATGAAGGCTTTATTCTTCCTAACAAGGTGTTTAAACCTACTATGACCTTATCTGTGAGTGTGTGTATATATATATATATACACACATACACACATACACGCATATATAAGGTGTGACAATTAAATTTGCAAACTTGTCCTAGAAAAAGTGCTACATACATCACTGCTGAGTATCACTGTGGTTACCTTCAAAGTGCTCCCCTTGGGAAACTGCACTGATGCCAGACGCTAGATCACACTTCAAAACATTTTTGGAACTCTTTTTCTTGACTGGCCATCAGAGCTGTTTTTGTATTATGCTTGATGTACTGAATCACAACATAATGTCTAATATTTTCCTTTCAATATTTCTTTTATTTTCTGGTAAAGAAAAAAGTCATGTCATTAGGGGCCACATCATGTGTGGAGGGCAGATGTTCCAATCGCTATCTGTTTACTGGCTAAAACATCCTCACAGACAGTGCAGTGTGAGCTGGGCACTCTCATGATGCTGGAGTCACACCTTTCTCCTGACAAGATTTTCAGTTAAGTTATTCCTGTTTTTGTATCCATGTTTACTGGGTCTGCTATGCTTCCACAGAAGACTGGTGATTTTAACACAAAATTAATGAATGATTGCAATGTTTTCTGCTTGTTAATAGCTGCCCTGACTTCTCTTTACCAACGATGCTTTTTTTCCCTTCAGAAAAATATTTAATTCATCTCTCCATTGCCATTTTCCTCATGGCATTAGGCCCATAAATTTGGACTCACATGTCCCTGTTGACTTCTACTCTTGCCTAATTTAATGTTTGTTCATTGCTGTAATTCAAGTTCCAACATTCTCACAATGGCACACAAAACACACAATAACAATGCCACTCAGAAAGACACTGTCACACATCAACACGGACATGGCTATGGGCCACGGACATGGCTGTGAGCCATGGATATAGCAAGGCTGTGAAACCATGCTGAGTTGTTTGCAGAGCACAGCCAATGTGACTGCATGTTGGCAAGTTCACAGGCTTAATTGTAAGATACCTTATATCTCCATGATTGCCCATATAACTGTGACTTTCTAGTGCATTGTGCTTTCTTTCATGAATTCTCCACCTTTCAATATTCAGCCACTATAAAATACAAATGATTTCTTTTTATTGACTTTATTTTTATTTTATTGAAATACTCTCCAAAAAAAAATATACTCTACTGTGGCAATTTTGGAAATGCTTATAAATATTCCAGAAACAAAAACAATAGCAGAGAGATATGCTAACCACAAAGTGATTTTATAATTATGAATGGTGCATATGTCACTCAATACATTCTTTAAAGTTTAAATTAAGACAAACAATTGTATAGTAACTGCTAAAAAATACAAGACATGTATTTAGAGTGATGCTGAAGAGTGCCATTGAGATGCTGCTGATCATGGGGGAAACTGGCTTACTGTTTATAAAATGCTAACTTTGATGAAAAAAGAGTGATTATTCAAGGGAAAAAAAACTATTAATAGAAATGTCAAAAAAGGAAAAAAAAAGAAATGTCGAGTTCACATAATTATCGGTGTATTTTTAATTATTGACCGACTTTGAAGATTGTTTTTAAACTTATTATTTCAGATTCTTGCTAATTTAGTGTTGCCCAACAATGGAAGTGTCCAACTTAGATTCTATTTACCACTCGCTTTTGCTTGTTTATGTTCTTTAAATCAGTCTGCTCCTCGGCTTACTGATAGGAAAAATACAAAAGGAGAAAAGAAGACAAAGTTCGCCATGACCTTTTGGAATAACTAGAAATTAGTTGAAAGGGAGTGGAAATAAGATGATTAAAAGTAATGTGTATGTAAATATGAAAAATTTCCTTAACAATAAACTGAACCGTAAATGAATTTATAAAGAAAATGGAGGAAACGGTAAGTACAGCCTTCCTTTGAGTGGAAATAAAGAAAGTGGTGAGAAGTGGAGAGTGAGGAATGACAGGAACGTGGATGAGCCGCTTGCTTCCCAGAACTACTGAACTCTCAAACCAGAGGTGGGACTAGAAGGCACACACCATAAAACCCAAGGCCACGTGGGATCCTCTATAATGAGAATGACAATTTTTCAAGTCAGGTGTTTTTAAATTTATAATACAGTTTTCTTAGCCATATATAGCAGTCACTATACTTCTTAGTAGGTCTCTATGAATATTCTTCTTGCATAACTAAAACTGTACATTTTGACCAACACCTTCTCCTCAGCCCCTGACAATCATTTTTCTATGCTTTGCTTCTATAAATTTGATTGTTTCAGATTCCTTATCCAAATGCTTATGTTAATATTCATCTTTTTGTGTCTGGATCATTTTACTTAGTATAATGCTTCTCAGTTTCATCTATGCTGTTGAGGATGGCAGGCTCTGCCTTTAAGGCTGAGTGATATTCCACTGTACATAGTATAGATCACATTTTCTGTTTCCCTTGGTCCAGCAGTGAACACTCAGATTGCTCTTGTGTCTTTACTATTGTGAATAATGCTACAATAGTGCAGATATTGCTTCAAGATCTCATGAATTTTAATGTAACCTTTTTCTTTAGTTGTAAGGTATAGACATCCACAAAAAATAATATCATTTATTAAATGAATGCAGATTAGTTTCCATAAATTTATTAGCAGGCAGGATAATCAGATGTCAGTCTATAGAGCAGTGGTTCTCAACCTTCCTAATGCCGTGGCCCTTTAGTGCAATTCCTGTCGATCACAACCCACAGGTTGAGAACTGCTGCTATAGAGGAATTTTCTAGTCAGTTATAGGCAAGGTAAGGTCACCTGGTATATTACCATTATTTTTATGGAAATCATAATATAGACATTTCCCTAAATAAAGAAGTTCGGGAGCTTGGTCAATATTTGCATTGACTGCTAATCAATAGTAATGCATGATAGTGCCATTACAATACAGGGCATTAACAGTACCAACTATCAACTAAGAGACGATGGACTCGATGACTATCTGTAAGTTTTGTGAATGAAAGTTCATCCTTCAGTTCATTATACACTGTACCCTCCTCTTACCACATCATTTGAATTTGTCCCAATTAAGATGACTAATACTTTTATAATTGATGAGCCATATGCCCTATTTTAAACTCTCACCTCACTGGATTACAGAGCAGCATTGGGCAACGGTGACCTTCCCACTAATATTTAAAACTCACACCTTCCTGTTTCCTTCAGTACCACACAAATTCTATTTCTGTACCTTTTCTTTCCTTGTGTCTTTTTGTTCATTCTCTTTTCACCACATAAGATGTACTGCAGATTTATTTGATTAGCAGTCCATTTTAGGTTAATTCTTATTTTAATTCAAAATATTTCCTTGGGTAATCTGATGTACATTCAAAATTTCAAACATAATCAGGTTACTGGAATGGTATGCAACTTACGGTGTTTATACATAATCATGTGTGCTAACAGATAATGACCCATTTCTGTATTTCACCAGACTTTTTTTTTTTTTTTTGAGGCAAAGTCTCAAACCTGGGTAGAGTGCTATGATGTCATAGCTCACAGTAATCTCTAACTCTTAGGCCCAAGCAATCCTCTTGCCTCAGTTTTCCTATTTTTAGAAGAAATGGGTTCTTGCTTTTTGCTCAGGCTGGTCTTGAACTCATAAGCTTAAGCAATCCACTGGACCTTGGCCTCCCAGAGTGGGAGGATTACAGGCCTGAGCCACCACACTCAGCCGGACTAGACTTTCTTGGTTTCGTTCCTTTCCTTCCTTCCTTTTTTTGTTCCATTTTGGCAGTTTTTGGCCAGGTCCAGGTTTGAACTGGTATATGGGGCTGGTGCCCTACTCCTTTTAGCCACGAGCACCACCTTTTTTTTGTCTGTTTGTTTTAGACAGAGCCTCAAGCTGTTGCCCTGGGTAGAATGCCCTGGTGTCACAACTCACAGCAACCTCTAACTCCTGGGCTTAAGTGGTTCTCTTGCCTCAGCCTCTGAAGTAGCTGAGATGACAGGCACCTGCCACAATGCCCAGGCTATGTTTTGGTTGTAGTTGTCATTGTTGTTTGGCAGGCCTGGGCTGGATTTGAACCCGCCAGCTCTGGTGTATGTGGCTGGCACTTTAGCCCCTTGAGCTACAAGCGCTGAGCCCAGACGTTCTTGAGAACTATAAAATTTAGAATCACATTTCCATGTTACAATTATCTTCAGAATTACAAACTCATAATTCTTGTCTTTAGCCTATCCACTTGGGTAAACTGAAAACCCTATATAATACCATTCTTAGCAAATCCAAAATTAAATTTATTACCTATTTTCAAATATATATTCTCTATTTCCTACTTATTTAGAGTTTTTAATTGAATTACATTTTATTGAAATTGAATCTCCACTCTACTTAAAAACTGAATTTTGAGTGTTAAGCCTGCATTCCTCCTTATCTCTCATTTCCTGGTATCTTTATCATTGAACGTGGACTCTGCATCTATTGATCTCAGGTCCTTCTAAACGAATGAAATAATATTCTCCCAAATCATTTGTTCCAGCTTATCTTTCATACAGTCAGTTGATCTTGTTTTGATGATCAAGCCCCCTGTAGTAACTGAGCCCCCTACCCTTGAGAAAGAAACCCCTTTAGGCCTTTCTAAAACCCCATAAGGGTGAGATCGCAAGAGAAGGGCCTCAAGATTGGGAAGCATGCAGGGAGGGGCTGAGGTCAGAAAAGGCTTGTGGAAAGCCCCCAGTTCTTTGGAAATTTTCTCAACTTGTTCTGAACTCTGTATCCCTTATGTGACCCCTATTTTGTGATCCACGAGCCCATGGGGTAATATGTACCCCTTACCGTGTGATCCCTGAGCTATGCTGAGTTGTACAGAGTTGGCAAATTGGCAAATTGCACCACTTTGGCTTCTGTATTAGTGTGCTTGCTGGCGTCAGCAATATTAACAGTATATAAGCCCCTTTGATTTGTTATTCGGGGCTGCATGCTTTTTAGAGGCATCAGCTCCCTGTGCAGGTGTATCAAATTATCAATAAATTTCTATTAATTAATTACATCTGAAGTGGGGTCCAATTTTCTCTCAGCTGTATGGGATCATTACATTGTCAAGTCAATGATTAAAAAAACAAACAAAAATCTGTTGATCACTTTTTGTTTGTAGGAAAAACAGAGCAGACTCCTTCCAGTGTCCCCTCCCCCTGCTTACCCTCAGACCCTGCGGTCAGCATCACTGTGACTCTCACCATTATTCTAAGGGTCAAGTTTTTCTTATTCTTCTCGAGATAGAGAACCCAGTTTCTACCTTAATTTCTCTCTGTTCTTTGAAATCCTACTCAACTCTCCTGTCCTGAATGGAACTTTCCCCAATCCCAGAACAACACAGGCCAGTCTGCCCTTCAGGTCCACACAGCATGGGTCTCGCTTTTCACTTATAACATTAATCAGCTGCTTTAATTTTCAGGTTTATTGTCCTCATTTGGACAATGAACTTCTTGAGAAGGATGTGTACCACATGCCCTAAGAGAATTGCATCATCCAAAACGCATCTTGAGAATTGTACTCTGCTACTCAGGTAAATATTGGCATTAAGTCAGATTTGGAGAAGAAGAAGAAACAAAGAAATATCAGACACTAGCCCCAGTGGTTCTCCCACCTTGGACATGATATTCTCATTTGGAATTGTACTAGAGCAATCTTGTTGTAAATGACGCTTGTAATGCATATTAACTTATACCATGGGGAAAAAAGAAAAAAAAATTATCTTCTATCATCTCTTTAAAAGTAAATAATAAATTATGAGGGGTCTTATTTAATAAAGAGAAAAGCTTATATTTCAAATTGACAATTATCAATATACATATCATAGGCAATAAAAACTAATTCAGACAATAGTTGAGGACAGGAACTTACCTGAGCTACAGCCTCATCTTGCAACCACATTACACCAGCCGGCACGAACAATGGCCCCGTGTCCTGCCATCTTCACTCCACTACATTATGATAACCTACACTGAGGATGTGTTATGTCCCTAACATCTAAATCTGGCACCACTAGAGAAAAGGACACATCATAAACTAAGAGCAATGACTGGGTAAAAATTTAATCGAGTACCTAAGCATCAATTTCTGTATGTAAATTGTTGACATCTTTTTAGCACAAGGACAATCAAAGCAAGTCTTTTTGCCTTCAGAAATCTTTCATTCAGATGTCTCATACATGAAATCTACACAGCTCTTCTAAATGAAGCTCATAAAATGTTCCATAATATACTTATTAATCAATTCATAGACATGTGATTTCCATATAATAAAATTCTACCTCCTAGTAACTAATATTTCTCACTTATCGTTATAACCATGATTTATATAACATAAAACTGACCAAACTCACAAAAGGCTAGAATTTTTATCTGAAAATAATTAGAATATGTCAAATTTTTCCTTTAAACTATTTTATTTATTTATTGATGCTAGTGTTTAAAGATCCTTTAATGAAAAAATACAAGATTAAGCACTTCTTTTGAATTTGATCTGCATACATCTAAAAATTTCACTTAAATATTATTTCTGAGTTAAATTCAGAATTCAGGGTCAGCAATTTCTTTTTACAAAGAGCCAGCTAAATGACATTTAATGTTTCAAGCTACCTGCAGTGCAGGATCGCTTTGATATTCATTTTTAGTTAAACTTTTAAAATGTAAAGTGATTCCTGGCTCCCAGTCTATATATACAGAACTACCCTAAAGGGCCATTATTATTATTTAAGAAAGACCAAAAAGGAAAAATTATATTGAAAGGGTATTTTCCTTATTGAAAATTAATCATTAGATTTGAAAATTACACAACTCAGAATAAAATAGTAGAAAAAGATAAAATATATAAATTATTAGTTTCCACAGTTTATAGAGATGGTGTATGTTGGTGGAATGTCACAAAATATTGTATTGTTACTCACCTTTAAATTAAATAAAGAGGGTTTTTTTTTTTTTGAAGGAAGTATATTTTCCAAACTTGTATAAGGATAAATCACTGAAAACAAATATTGCCTTCATTAAAAATAAAACACAGAAATAAAAGTTCAGAAGTAGAAACTATAAAATTAATATAAACAACTACATTATCTTTCAAAATGGCCAAATGCTTTGAAATTCCACATTATATTCTATGAGTTTCAGATTGAGTATTAAAAAAGGAAGAACTCAAAAAATTTATAAGTATTATCTATCTCTGTGTGTGTATAATTAAAAAATTAAAAGCCAATTTTTAAAAGCTGCATTAAACTTAAAGATGAAGAAACTAGGTTTTCCAATAATAGCATCTGATAAGCTACATTTCATTGGAAAATATTTAAGCGTTATGAAGAATGATTACCTTAATAGAATACAATGTACGTGAGTAATAACAAAAACAATAGGGAAAAGGAAAATGTCTAAAAATAGAAGGCAAAAAAAAAGTAGGATATTATGAGAAATTGACAGCAATACAATTGGACACCTTCACATTCCTTGTCAGAGCAAAAATAAATATATAAATACACGATTGTTCGATAGAATCACCTCAAAGAAGTGTGCTACAATATTAGAAACTCATTTACACCTTAATATCTTTGGAACATTTATAATTTTATTATAACTTAAGTCATAGTAACAATCACAGTGAATTTAGGGAATTAAATATTTAGGCAATATTCACGGACCACTGTGTCAAAAACCAGAAGTTTATAATAAATTTATTCATAAAATGTATTCTTTCATTTATTAAATTTCGAAGTTAATCCAATTCAATTTGTGTGAATTTTCTTTGCACAAATCGCATACTTTTGGATCTGTCATGTAATTCTTGCTCTGTTCTCAGGGCTCTGCTGTGTTCAGACCCCACTCTCTCCTCAATGTAAGGGAACTTTGGTAATGAGGTAAAAGGTCCCACACAACATAATGTAGAGTGAAATATATGTTACTTCAGAAAAATAAAAGTTGCAAGATGTTCTAGTCCAGGAATTTGCAATCGACAATAATGACGTAACCCAGAGAAAAATGAGATCATTTGGTTGCATCTTTGCTTCCTGATGTGGTCCCCAAACTAAAGCCAACAAACTTGACAGAGAATATCATACACTATGGCCGAAACTCAGTTAGAAAGACAGACATAAAACTTAAAGAATTTGTCTTTTTTAAAAAGAGAAAAGAATAAGAGTTCATTGAAGGAAGAAAAATCTTTTCTTCTAATTTTTCCAGTATCACTTCATAGAACAGACCCATTCTTACTCTGTGTGATGATCTTAGATTCTGTTAGAGGGCTTCACTGCATTACTTGGATATATGTACTTATAAATAGTTGTCCATTATAAATTTCACACCAACTGGATGGGTACTCTGTGTATACGTGGTATATGTATTTGTGTGTGTGTTTGTGCGTATGATGTATCCCTTTCTTCAACAAACATTTGTAGAGAAAACAGTATTTTAAATTTTCACCGAGCACACAATGATTGACTACATAAGCAAAAACACCTGAGTTCACATAGCTTACAATTTAGTAACTATCTTAGTTGTTCTGGCCTATGATAACAAAATACTATAGACGGAGCCTCTTATAAATAGTCGAGATAAGTTTTTCAAAGTTCTGGGGGCTGGAAAGTGGAAGAGCAGGGAGCTGGCAGATCCCTGTCTCCTGGAGGCCTGCTTGGGAGAAGGCAGTCTGCTCCTTGCGTCCTCCTGTGTCTGAAGAGGGCAATGGAGCCCCTTCTGGCCACTTTTATAAGGACAATGACGCCATTCACCAGGACAGTCCCCCATGTCCTAATCACCTCCCACAGGCCTTACTTGCCAAGGCCATCACCTTGGGTTTTAGTTTCCACATAGAAGCTTCAGGGAAAGATAAACCGTAAGTCATAGCAGTAGAATTACAAGTCTTTTCCCTGTCCGGATAATGGGAAATCAGTTTGGAAATGTAGTTACCTCATTAATTCGGATGTTGGACAGCACCTTACATATTGCTTGTGAGTTCCTATTGCCGTGAGTCCCTTCATATCTGAATCAGGGTTATTTTTATCTTGTATCCTCGACATCAATTCTAGCAGCTACTGAGCATACTTTCAATAACATGATTTTTAAAAAGTTTTAAATTATTTGAGTAAATTATCAAGAGTCAGATTTTATTGATTGCAATCAAAGAGTCCTAATTAGCACCAAAGTCGGTAGCAGCCTGGATTAGCCAAGCTGAACCTTAGGAATGTGAGGCATTCAGAATTGGTTGTTAGGAAATAATAGACATGGAGAGGGAAGCTTTCAGCTGGCAATGCATTGTGGTAAAGTAGGTCATTAAATCATAGAAGCCGATTAAGAGTGAGGCACACAAGGATTAGAGACTTGCCCGGCACCGGGTTAGCACTGAGGCTGCCCATTAGGCTGATAACAGAAACACTGTGCGTGTGGTCCCATGATCCGCCTGCCCCAGAGCCCTGGATAGCTCAGTGTGACAGATTCACATTCTAAAGTTCTTATCTCAAGACATGACTGTGACGCTGACAGAATCATTTAATGGCTGCCACCGTAAGATTGAGAACAGAGTGGGAAGAGTGGAGGAGGGAGGGGTGGGGCTCATGGTGTATGGCACCTCTTGCCGGTAGACTTTGCCTAACAAATGCAATCAGTGTAACCTAACTCTTTGTGCCCTCAATGAATCCCAAGTGATATTTTAAAAAAGATTGAAAATGCAAACAAATATTCATATATATATATATAACATTGCAGGACACATAACGTGGCTGAAAGGCAGAGAGAGGATGAGAGAGAAAGGAGCCAAAATTATCCTTTTACAAGGAACCCCTTCCCACAATAATGAACCTACTGACACCAGATGGGCATTGACTAATAACGGCACAGCTGCATGGCCTGGCCACCTCTTAAAGATCCTGTCTCTGGATACTGTTACAGTTGCCATTATATTTCAAGGTGCGTTTGGAAGGAGACAAACATTCAAATGATAGTAGTTTTAAACATTTAACCAGTTTTCATAAATTAGCTCTATTAATTTAAAGAAGAAGACTTACTCCTCAGAAAGGACTGTGGCTGCCATAGAGCAGGTCCCGGGAAACGGCCGGAGTCCTCCGTGTTCTCCTAAACTCACTCCTGCATTACACACGATTTAATTTCATCCTAACTCTGAGTAAGCGCTGCTACAAGCCGAAGATTAAATGTATTATTTCGGTTTCCTCTATCACTCATCTTTGTAGCTATATTAGTTGCTTTTGATTTAGCAGTTCTTGGGAAAAAAAAGTCTTCATTTTTGAATATTTACTGTTGAAGTTTTTCTAACCACTTATACAAAGACAGAAACCTTTAATTGGGTTTAGTGGAGGGAAAAGAATCTGACCCGCAGGACCCATGTGGAGGGATTCCTTAAGCTATGGACGAATAAGTAGGCCGTGTTTGGGGAGAAACGTGATAAAGTAAAAAGTCACCTGTCCTTATTTTAAGCTTCTGCACCCTCGTTCCTGATTCTATTGGTGTAAAGAGCCTCCGATTATAGGAGAGAAGTAATGCTTCCTCCCGTTAGCACCACTTTCCAAATAGTGCCATACGTACACAGGTTTTTAAACATATGCTATAACGTACTTGGGTATGCACAGTTTGTTATACGATTGATGAACTTTGGGAAACATCGATGATTCCACTTCACTCCTACAGATCCACCAGGAACATCACTGACATCAAAGCCCTGAAAAATCTTGAAGTTAAAAAAAAAAAGTTGCCAAGTTATTCCAAATATATTGGACCACGGCCTCATTTGTCATCTGACATTTCTTTCTGAGGAATTCACATTGTGAAAATTTCACAACTCTGACATTTTTTTTTTTCCACATAGAATAAGCAAAAATCTGAGGATAGTCTTAAAGACCAAAACTGATAAAGTGTTGGTCAAGGGTAAGGCTGATGTCCTTAGATCTCTGCTAAATATGTTACCTTTTGAAAGAACTGGTAAGTCACAGTGAATTTATAGTGTGATCATTTTAAGACTTTCCATGCTTGTAATCTGTCTCAGGTCAAAAAAAAAAAAAAAAAAGATCACACACACATAAACAAAAACAAAAAACAAACCTGGGAATGACAACACGTTTATTTTATGAGACTGAGGGAAGTGGCTTTGATACATAAATACCAAAGACAGCCGCAAATTCTGCCCCTCTAGAAACATCATAAAATGTGTTACATAGAATCACAGGACAAGATGCAACCACACAGATATCATAACCGAACCCTTTCTTCCTCTTTTTTTTTCCTTGTAATTTCTCATTTGACTTTAATTAAATACACGAAATGCTCAAATCTGGCAAAAGTAGATAGTGGCTTTTATTTTTTATGACGAAAGACTGTCAAAAACATCTCCTCGAATTATCTCAGTGCCATGTACTAAGGGTGAAGTGTTTCTCCCCCAGTGCCCTCATGTGGCGCCAGTAACAATTCCCTCCTTTGTGACAACCCTGGACTTCACGCACCTTCTCTCTATCCATCACAAACAGGCACCCCATCTGCATTTTCTTCTGGGGGTACAGGAGTAGATGCACAGCCGTCACGGAGTAGGAAGAAAAGCCGGGTGGAACCCAAACAGACCCACCACAGAAAGGAAGAGACATCTGCACACATCTGTTACTCTGGGTGTTCCTTCACTCGTTCTCATTTATAATTAATGAAAAATAATGGTGCTGACACAAGTTAATTACTATGAAAAATTACAGTTTATGATATTCATTATAATAATGGCAAATTACTTGAGATTTTCAAACACCGTTCCTGGGCAATTAGAAGTGTTCAGAAAGAGTTCACCTGTGACATTTTTTCATCTGCGTTTGCATCCTGTGATGTGAAAGACACCCAATGTTTCTCATTAGCAGCAGAGATAACATGGTAAGAGATATTAGTCATGGAGTCCGCTACGCGGGAAAATATTTGCAACAAATGAAGATTGTGTAGTTGAAGAAGAGGTCAAAACAATACACAGAGATATTCATTAGCACCCAACTTTTCTCAACAGGTTGAAAGGGACTATTACATTTGTTTCACTTAGTAACAGTTTGGCATAACTAATTAGAATTACTATCTCATCCTAGATTACCAAAAATACTGAATTACTGATTTTAAAATTAGAATTTATATCTAATTAGCACAGGAAAATTAGGGGATTGTTTCTTTTCAAATTTGCTTTCCCTATAAATCTATAAATTGTAAAACCAACACAATAGTCCCCAGTTTATTAAGAATAACGTATGACTAAAAAATACTAATTAGGTCTCATATGCCCATGTAAATGAGCTCAGTGAAAAGCATCTCTGTGCAATCTTGGGTCCGCTGTGAATTTCGTAGTAACCTGAGCAGGGAGAAATTTATTTTGTCTTAATTAGCCCAATAACAAAGTTGCTATTCATACACACTTATTTTCTTTCCTTGTTTAAATATGTTCAAGGTAATAGAGAAAAAAATATAAATTTCGAGACGGTGAAAAAACATCCATATTATTTATAATATTTTCAACTAATTATTCTCTCAGTAATACATCGATTTATGAAGAAACCAGTTGCTAAGGGTAAACACAAAAATCAAGCCATTTTGAAAAACAAACAAAAAACACAGACAAATACATGAATTCTATTCATTAGTATCTTGTCAGTTATGACTGTTAGAATTGGTTTCCATAACATTGATCAAAAATATTTAAAATCCCTATAAGGATTTCCCTTTAATATTGTCTCCATGGCTGAGTGTAGTTTTTAAATAAGTATAGACAAATATATTACTATTTCATAGATTTTGAACTCATATAACACCTCTCTTTCAAAATATCAACTGCCTCCCCTGTTTTTGTAAATAAATAGAAAACAGTTCAAATCAATAAATAAAATGGAACATGCTTAAAGAAAATAAGTGTATAAGAAAATGAAATATCTTGTTTTAAAACTCTTATAATTATAGATTAAATCATTAGAAGAGCAGAATTTAAAATTTTTGAAGTAAAAGGAAAATTGACTCCTAGGATTGTATTAACTTCGTTTTTTTTCTGCCTTCAAATACGACTGATGGTGGTGATGACGTGCAGGCCTCAGCTCTGTCTCTCTCTGTTCCATTCAGCTGCTTATCTTTCGGGTGGTGCTTGCTCATCCAGGATCCCTCTGTAAGGTTACAAACTGAATACTAGTAGTCGCAATGCCCTTTACGCTTGACATTTCCAATACTGGTGGGTTGGTAGGTGTCAGAGGAAAAAGCCACAAAAACCAGCTGGATTGAAAGGTAATAGTAACTTGAAATAGACATACACATTGTATGACACCGAGTATCATGAACACAGTGCACCTGACTTTACCAGGGTTCTGCTTGGTGATTTCAGTGACCCACAGTCAACCACAGTCCAAGAGCACTTAAAACAAAATTTCAGAAATAAATGATTCAATAATTTTTTAATTGAGTGCCATTCTGAGTGGTCTATAGAAATCTTACGTGACCCTGCCCATCCCACCGGGACATGAATCACCCCTGTGTCCAGCATGTCCACACTGTGTACCCGTAGCCAGTAGCCGTGTGGATTATTGCTGTCCTTGCCTTGCGGTGCTTGTGTTCAAGGGGCCCTGATTTTTACTCCATGAGGACCCCAAAGGACAAAGTGGTGATCCCAGAGTGCTGTTATAATTGTTCCATATTATCATTCATGGTCATTGTTAATCTCTCACTGTGCCTAATT
Source organism: Galagoides demidoff (assembly GCA_963574575.1). Lineage (NCBI taxonomy): Eukaryota > Metazoa > Chordata > Mammalia > Primates > Galagidae > Galagoides > Galagoides demidoff. The sequence continues at coordinate 18,422 of CAUYQV010043669.1, read as the reverse complement.
TATGAATTAGAGTATATCATAAGTATGTATGTAAAGCAAATAACATTCTGTGTGTGTCTGTGTACATTCAGTACTATTAGTTATTTCACATAACCACTGGGCGTTTTGAACCTACGCCCTGTGGGATCCTACCACCCAGAAGACTAATTGATATGATCATCAATTTGTTGTGTGTAATTGGAAATCTCTAGGCAAATATTCATAATGAAATAATGAATTATAACCACCTCTTTGTTTACCGAATAAGGGACATTGTTGCCAACATGCTGTTTTTCTACTAGAATTATGATGCAGATAGTATCTTCCTCTTGCTGACGTTACTGATAATGAATCATTTCAATAAATTGTCCAGGATCAAACAACTGGCAACTGACTAACCATGAAATCAAACATGATTCAACTTATCACAAAGTTATTTTGTTATTTTTTGACAAAATATCTATGTCATTAAAAGTATTCCATATCCATCTTCAATAAGCTGTATTTAAACTGAGTTGATATCAAATGATTTTTATTATATTTACTATTTTACTATTATACTATTTTTACTATTTACTATTATATATTACTGTATTTACTCTTTTACTTGATTAAGAGATGTTGTTTTCATACATATATATGTACACGTGTGTGTGTGTGTGTATGAAGATGATTTGGCTTTTTTTGTGTTGTACTGTAGGACTTGACTAGAGATTTGGGGAGTATTTGAGGAAAACATCATTTTATATTAAAAAAAAGTCCAATGAACTCAAGGGTGTTGACATTCAACTGTTCGGAGACAGAGGTTCATAGTATTTTTTAATAAAGACTCTGTTTACGTGGCTTTTTGTTTCTGAAGTATTCCAGATTAAATACTTTACTAGCTGTGAAACTTCATGGAATTATTATCTAGAAACTACATGTTGAGACCAAGAACAAGTTGACCTCCTCTCTCTATATTATAGAGTGTTACATCGTGACCCCCGTGCGGACCTTGTCTAGAAACTTCATACATCATATCCTGGGAAGTAAGGTGTGCAAGAAATCTGCCATGCTTTATTTTCTTGAAATGAAATTAAATCTCATTCATAGCAACCAATCTACTGAGTTCACAGAGCATTTCTTTCAAGTCATTTGGAAAGTTTTTAAAGGATCTAGAGGACAGGGAGTTTCACGCGCGACTCAGCAGAGAGCTCCAGGTCTCCACAGTACTCATGCCGCACAGTCACCGTCAGAGCCCACACGGCCTCCGAACGCGGCACCACGGATTCTCTGAGCAATGTGTGCTGGGCAGTTTGGGGGGAGGTTTCCCAGCTCCTGGGCAACTCTACAGTTGTGTCCAGGTGGATCCAGGGGGCTGTTGAATGCTTCCGCTCGCCATGCTCCCTTTGCTAGAAGCTAGAGGACCAAGTGCCTTTTTCTGACACAGTGGAGGTGTTTTCGGTGTGGGCACAACCCATGGCACACCCTCCCTCAAGGCACCTCACAGATGATTTCCTTGGAGGCCATGTCTCTGCCCAAGCAGCCATTTCAGATCACTCTAGGGTTCTGCTCCCAGGACGGCCTGCAGGTCACCTGTTTCTGTTTCCGTTCCAGTTTGCAGAACCTTCCATTCTCTTCCTCCGAAAGCTTCCACAACGCCCCTCTTTCACTATGTATGCTCCTCCGGGGGGACTTGTTTTCATTAACAGGAAAAGGAGGCTCGGCGCCTGTGGCTCAATCGGCTAAGGCGCCAGCCACGTACACCTAAGGTGGCGGGTTCCAATCCCCAGCCCGGGCCTGCCAAACAACATTGATGGCTGCAACCAAAAAATGGCCGGGCGTTGTGGCGGGTGCCTGTAGTCCCAGCTACTTGGGAGGCGGAGGCAGGAGACTCGCTTGAGCCCAGGAGTTGGAGGTTGCTGTGAGCTGTGATGCCATGGCACTCTACCCAGGGGGACAGCTTGAGGCTCTGTTTCAAAAAAAAAAAAAAACCAGTGGGGAATTTGATAACCAAGCCCCCTACCCTTGAAAAAGAAACTTTCTTTGAATCCATTAGTCCCAGCCCCCTCAAGGGTGAGGAAAACTCTGAGAAAAGGCATGAAGATAAGGGAATGTGTAGAGAGAGGGAATAACTTTGAGGGGAAACTTGAAGATAAGAAAATGTGAAGCAAGGAGAGGCTTGTTGTACCCCTGCTCCCCACCCCCTTGTACTATGTAATTTCCCCTCACCCAAGGCTAACCGTAACCGCAATGATTCAGCTTCTATACCTCTGCCTGCTTGCTGTGATGCAGAAATAGGGTATAAAGACCCATTTGATCTGTCATTTGGGGTTGCTTGCTTCCTATGACAATGATCCCCTGCAGGTTTCATAAATTCCTATTTGCATAAAAGTGGGATCCATGTCTCCTTCTCAGCTGTGTGAGTCACAATAATTTAAGTTATCTATGCAATATCTTAGGAAGACATTCTTTGGGCAGGTATTTATTGAATACCACCAATTCTCAGATCTCCCTATGTTAGACATCATAATGTATAGGCTACCTTTGCATTTTTCAGGCATTTAAAAAATAGTGTGCATGTAAATTTGCTTACAGAAAATGAGGTAAATCCACACCCATATACCACTCTAACTTATGTGCTATCGAAGTCAATCAATACCTGTATAAATTTTGTGTTCTAAAGCTCTTCTTGTACTTATTGACTGAATATCTAAGGTAGAAGCTTGTCCTGGCAAGGAAAACAGCATGAGTGTGGAGTTAAACAGATCTGCGTTCAAATTGCTTCTAGTCTACTTATTAATTATAGGACTGACCATGTTGGAACCTTAGTTTGCTCAACTGTGAGATAAGACAAATACTAATTCCGTTCAGGTTTTGTGAGGATTTAATTAAATAGGAACTGTCTGCAAAGCACCCAAGACAGTATTTGGCACATGATGGGGTAAAAGAAGAACACGAATACATGCACCGAAGATGTCACCCTGGGGAGCAGCTACATACCACCCGGTTTACATTGGAAAGGATATTCTGAGAGTTCACCATTAACACCTGCTAAAAAGTGATTTTTTGTTCTTTTTGTTTAGGCAAGTATCTTTCAAGCTATTACTGAAATAAAACCACAATGCTGAATAAATCAGGAAGAGAGGGAACATGTGATGAAAAAGTTAGCAGATGATTGATATGGGAAAGAATAAAAACAAACAAACAAAAGAAAGATAGCAAACCTGCCTAGTTTTATAAAGAATTATATAAGGAAATGGTAAGGGGGTGAGGGAGTTGGGGTGGGGAATACAAGGCTAATGTTACTACATTAGATTTAGTGTTAACTCTATGGAATACTATTTAATCAAAAATGACTTTCATTATCACTGGCTATGTGAAAAATAGAAACTAACAGATGTTTTAAAATAATAGAGTCATTAAAACTCCAGTGAAACATGGAAATAATTTTTCAACTTCTGAAATAGGTATTGTTTTTGTTTTTGTTTTTTTGAAATAAATGTTCTAAAAATTTCGTTCTATTTTAAAAAGCTAATAATGTTCATCACCATTTCACAACAAAACAAGTACAATAATTGCAACTTTGGAAATTTCCAATAATATACCATTCTATTACATTAGAAGTTAGTAAAACTAGCCAAATAACCAGTTATTCAGGCAAAAAATGTTGATCCTTTCACTAGATTTCAAGGATAGTGTATTTTTCTCTAATTTGGCCTTGAGATCTTGAGATCTCTCCCTGGAAAACAGCTTTCAATTCTAGCCCTGCCCCAACAGGGCCTGGGGGAACAGGTGGCATGTGGCTGTATATAGTTGCCTTTCACAGGCTACTTCTTTACTCTGGGGGATGGCTTAGGGCCCAAGGGCCGGACACACAGACACATAACCAGGCATCTCTCTCACAGGAACTTGGCTATACTAGCAGACACCATTTGTGGCTCTTGTCTGTCCTGTGTCCAACTCTGACCCAGAGAGAAGTTAGATTCAGGTGAGTTGGGTGGTTCAGGTGAGATAGAGCAGGCTTCACAGTAAAATTCCTGAGATAATAGAAGCCTTCTATCATTCACAGGGCCCAGAAAGAAGCAGGCAGCATGCCTCCCCTATGTGAGCAACCAGCAAGTGGGAAGCGAGCCAGAGAAGGCCTATGCCTTCATTAAGGTTGACTGACATTATCCCTGAGGCTTTCCTGGGGGCCACGGATTGGGCAGGTCAAAGAAAACATGTGCATAGGAAGAGGGTCCTTATTTACTTGATTCTGGTGTCAACCAACTACAATTCCTCATGCCCAGCAGCTGTGGGGTGTGTTGGGTTTGGGGTCTGTGGGATGAGGAACAGGCAGCTATAACACAAACTGCCACACAGATAAGCATATATCTTAACTAGGCCAAAGGCAATGGGGCACTTACCACTGGGTTTCAAGTAACACACATCAGGCCTAAAAAGGGATACAGAGGCAGTATTAAACAAATTTATGACCAAGGATATTTGATCACATTCTATATAAACACACTGGTTACCTTAAACAGACATAACAAATCTTTTCCTATAAAATCTGATTTCAGAGACCTCAAGAAACCCCCTCAGACCAAAGACATCTCCAGATGCCACTCCAAGTTCCCCATTAGCAAGTTGTTCCATTTAATTGTTAAAGATTGCATTTGGTTCCATAACCATTTATTAATCATTGACTATTATCTACTATTTATAGATCAATAACAATGTGCTGCCTTACATGCTCTCTCATTTAAGCCTCAAGAACAAGCCACTGGGATACACATATGCATCCCTCTGGAAAGGTAAGCATACTGAGGTTCAGAGCAGTTACGGAACTGCCTAGTCACACAGCTGGTGAGTGGCAGGGTCAGGATTCTGATTCAGGTCTATATGACTTCAAAGTCTCTTCATGATTCAATCTTCCTTTGGTTGTCTTTTAAAATATAGGCTGGTGTAAGATTTGCCCACATCACAAAATCCAAAGTTGAAGATGCTGGTGTGCACGTGGAGAGAGAGGAACACTTTTACACTGTTGGTGGGACTGAAAACTAATACAGCCTCTATGAAAAGAAGTACAGAGAATCCTCAAAGAACTCAAACTAGACCTCTCATTTGACCCCACAATCCCACTACTAGGCATCTACACAGAAGAAAAAATTCATTTTATCATAGGGACATTTACACTAGATCATTTATCACAGCTCAATTCACACTGGCCACGGTGTGGAATCAACCCAAATGCCCTTCAACTCAGGAATGGATTAACAAACTGTGGTATATGTATACCATGGAATGCAATTCATTCACAAAAAAGATGGTGACTTTACATCTTTCGTATTAACCTGGATGTACCTGAAACACATTATTCTCATAAAGCATTACAAGAATGAAAAGCAAATATCCAATGTACTTAATACTAATATAAAGCCAGTGGATGATCTAATACATGCCTACATAGGGAAAAATCATTTCAGTTCAAGCTGGGAGGGGGAATGGGGGAGAGAGAACAGGAGAAGGGGATTTGGGGTGCATAATTTAGGAGTATACGGCACACCTTTTGGGTGCAGGACATTACAAGAGGGATATTACCTAACAAATTCAAATATTGTGACTTGGTTGTTTGTACCCTCATATTAACCTGAAATTTAAAAATAAATAAATAAATAAAATACAGGCTGAGCATGTTAGGTGAGTCTTGCCTATAATCCCAGAACTTTGGGAAGGCAGAGGCAGGAGGATCACTTGAGCCCAGAAGTTCAGGACCAGCCTGGGCAACACAGGAGACCCTGTCCCTGCAAAAATAATTTCTTTTCATATTAGCTGGGCTTGGTGGAACACATGTGTGGTCTTAGCTCTTTGGGAGGCTGAAGCAGGAAGATAGCTTGAGCCCAGGAGTTCCAGCCTGTAGTGAGCTATGATCACTGCTCAGCACTTTAGCCTGGGTAACAGAGAAAGACCGTGTCTCTAGATAAATAAATAAAATATAAACACTATTGAAATTCTCATAAAAACCTGACATCTAGGTACAAATAAAGTTTCTTCTCTCTCTGTTCCTCACTGACAGGGCTCAGACCACAGGAAAGCCAAGTATTTATATGAAAGTTAATGAAATTAATGGGAAAATTAGCACATTTGGTTAATTTGAGCCCTACTCACCCTCCACCTCTCCTATCCCCCTTTTCTCCTTGGAGCCCGGCTGAGCCTCCTTAGGTGGTACCTGCCTTGCTTGGAGACCTCAGTGAGCTTATGCAAGGCATTTACCTTCCAAGGGGAACCTAAGTCTTCTCATGTCCTAGCCTTCACCTGTCCCCCTCTTTCCAGATTCGTAATCTGAGTCACATTCCAACTGCACTAGGGGTCAAATAAAAAGTCAAGCCAGAGAGATAAAGACTTATACACCAAGAGTGTCATATCATGCAAACTTAACTTTTCAGCTTGTATAAATGTAACAAGTTTCACAAAGCCAGTACAGACTTGGGCAATCTGTGCAGGAATGTATTCTGAGGGAAGGGAGGAACATGGGTTTAAACTGTGCTTTAGAAACCAGCTGTCTTAACAGAGCCTTTGGATTCAATATGGAAGCTTGTGCAACTGGGAGCAACTCTCATGGAAATCTGGGCTCAGTGGTATCCTACAGAATTTGCCAGAAACTCCTTAGAATAATGGAGAGCAATATGCATTGTGAGTTCCATCTTGTGTGGACTGTTCACTTGTCCCCCCAACTATGCTCCCTGGGGGACACAGCAGACTCTTCCACGACCTGCTGGAGGGGGTTGGTGGGGGCACAGCAGCAGCTGAGCAGGGGAGGGGGCACTGGTGTGTCTGGGCACTGTTCTCGGCTGTGTGGTCTGTAGCTCTCCTGGAGGTCCTGTGAAGTTCCCAATATCCTTTGGTAAGTTACTTTCCTGCTGATGCTACGGAGAGTATAGGTGGTTTGCTATAAGCATTCTGAAACCTCTGTCCAGGTCATTGTTGCCCTAGAGTGCTTAAGATAAGAGCAATTGAAAAGGAGAGCCGAGACTTAAGGAGGGAGCAGCTCTTCTTGAAGACAGAGCAGAGAGAAATCTCCAAAGGGAGGGAGACTCTCAGGGAATAAGAAGAGGAGCCACAGGAGGTTCAGCCATCTCATCCTTTCCATTGCAGACCTCAGGACATCTCCAGCTGATTATGCTAGGGAAATCAGAAGGCCCTCTGAGATGGAGGCTTTCACTTAACTCCTTAACAACAGCACACGGGACTCAGTTAACTCCTTAACCACAGCATGCTGGACAGACATTCCATCTCCTTTTGGCCATAACCATACCCTAAATTGCAAAAAAAAAACCCACCCAATATTGACAAAACATGCTTTACTACTGTATACAGTAAAATGTATTAACACTTTTAGAAATGCATATGGTAATGTGTAGCAGAAGCATTATTAGTACTTATATTCTTTTACCTGGTCATTCCACTCATAAGTATTACCCTAACCCAACAAAAAAGAGATAAGTACAGTAAAGTTAATTGTTAATTGCTTTAAAAAATGTACAACTCCATAAAGATCTAACATTAAGGAAATGGTTTAGTAATTATGGAACATGATCACAATATATCAGTACACTAGTAAGTAGATATTTTATGTAATTATGTTATAATATGGATTTACTTCTATCAAGGAAAATGGCAGAATACATAATACTGATAGCATGCACTGTCTAACTACAACTGTGCTATGATAAATAACTATAGAGAGTATGATGCAAAAAGAAAAATAGTCAACTTTCGGAGTGGTGAAAATATGAATGATCTTAATCTCATTTTTAAAAATCTCATCTCCCCCAAATCATTTTTACACATGATCTTAGCCAAAAGGCTGAGAAGAGATTCCCCCAGATCATTTAAAGTATCAAGCCTCAAAAATTTTTCAGTTGATGTAAATGTCACCACTGGGTCAAACTAGTCTCAATTTAGCATAACCTGCAGCTGAGTATACAGACATTTCTTTCTGTGCAACACCAGGGTTCCACATTCAATTACATTTTAAAAATTAGATTGAAAAAAGGTGTATGTCTCTGTTTCATCTGCTCACCTAGTCAGACCAACTCCTGAAATCAAATAGAATTGTTCTAGATATGGATATAGAAAGGGCTTTTTGGCTTGGCACCTGTGGCTCAAGTGGCTAAGGCGCCAGCCACATACACCTATGGTGGTGGGTTCGAATCCAGCCCGGGCCCGCCAAACAACAATGACGGCTGCAACCAAAAAAACAGCCAGGCCTTGTGGCAGCTACCTGGGAGGCTGAGGCAGAAGACTCGCTTGAGCCCAGGAGTTGGAGGTTGCTGTGAGCTGTGATGCCACAGCACTCCACCCAGGGGGATAGCTTGAGGCTCTGTCTCAAAAAAAAAAAAAGAAAGTGCTTTTCAAAGCTATATACAAATTGATCATAGAATAATACAGAAAAACATTTGAGGTGTTCTGAGTATTATTTAAAACATCAACCAGTTAAACAGAAAGCTTAGCAGCATAAATTAAAAATCTGGACTTAAGCTTAGTTTCTACTTATAATACAGTGTTTCATTATATACTTATATAGTATCCATAACAGTAACAAATAAATATGCATATACACCAATTGCCACGAAATCTGAATAATTTCTTGTTTCAGGAGACAAGATATAAGGTCAGTGAATGACATTACCCAGGCATTGTAATAAACCACTTTCCATCTAGATGTGATATAGTATGATGTGCCTTCATTAGTTATTATTTACCCATTGACATAATATATGCGTGCTTACATACATATATTAACTTCCCTACTGTGCGGAATAATCAATTCACAAGGACAGAACTAATGGCAGCAATAAAAACAGCTATAAATTACTGGGCTCTTGCTTGGCACAGGCAGGATGCTAAGCCCTTTACATAGACCATTCCATTTAATGTAATCATGCCACAGCCCCAAGTCAGGTGCTAACCTCATCTTCTCTTTACTATGAGACACTTGGAGCTCAATGTAGGTTACACAGCAGACATGTGGTGATGTAGGTCTGAACACAACATTCTCATTAGCGGAGGCTGTGGCCTTTAGTCAAGGAGCAAGAGGTTTACAAAATGGAAATGTGAATAGAGATGAGCAATAAACGAAGCTAGGAATGATAAAGTGTCTAGGAGAAGAGGATAAGTTGATCCAGTAGTTATTTATAATCCCCTATGATTTGATTAGATACATTCACACTTGTTACAAGCAGAGTTGAGAAGCCAAAACCTTATCCACAGGGCCAAAGTAAGTAACAGATACTCAGTGTTTAAGTTTTAGTGGGGCTCCAGAAATAAGAGCAGGGTCTAAGGAATTAAAGACAAGGCCTTGAATTTGAGCAAGGAAAATAACCCCAGTTTAGGAAAATTGTCTTTTTCAATTTCCCCCAGAAATATAATGCTTCAAAATATGTCAATTATACTAAAATCTAATTTTTATCATATTTCCCAATATACAAAATTGACTTTAAAAACACAAAATAATATTTTATATATTTTATATTATGAAATATTTTGTAAATATTTTTAGAGGTTTTTGTTTACTATTGGGAAATTATCAAGGAAAAGAACTAACTAGCAAATAACCTTAACCATGAAGGAAAATTTAACATAAATGAAGAAAGATATTCACGAAGTGGTAGAGAAACTTAGAATATAACTTAGAGCATAGATTTATTTAAAATGTTTATTACTTTATACTTAGTTTCTATATAACATGAAATAGAATTCGTTTGGCATAGAAGATATAAACCTTTTGTTATATGTACTGTAATTAAAAGTAGCAATGACAGTGCAATATAAACTATTTTTCAAATTATTGGTAAAAATGCATTTATAAATCCACACACATACTTCATTACAAATTATAGTACTCTCTAGATATATTGCCAAACTTTCAGTCAGGTCAAGTATGGGGAAATGGCCTTCATTTGGGCATATGTCATCATGGAAGCACATTGGTAATATCTTAATTACTATGTAGGTGAGTTATTTGAGAGTAAAACAGTTTCCTTTTGTGTAACCAAAAGCTACATCTTTTTATCTAAATTGCTTTTTTTTTTTCTTTTTTCAAAATCCCATGCCATCCATTGGCCACAAAATGGTCAGGATGAGAATGTAAATGGATGACTGGCTCATCACTACCAGAAAAACATCAACACTTACACCAGCCTGCCACCTACTAGCTGTGTGTCCCTGGGCAAGATACCGATCTTGTCTATGCCTCACGTGTGGAATGGGGCTAATATAGGTATACATAGTTGGGTTATTGGATCATTCCATGCTTAGGTGTTCAGAGCAGTATAGGCACAAAGGCACTTAATAAAAGTAAATGATTAAATGATTATTTTTATTATCTAATTGTACGACCTCATGGGCAGGAACTCTTACACTAGTATGTGTATTACCTTTTTAAATTTTACATACAGACCCATGACCCCAGGTCTTATAATTCATTTCCTACCACCCAAAGCATTATAAGCCAGCATGGGATTTGCAGCATGCCAGGTGCTTACAGGCAAGAATGACCATCAACTAGTCCAGGGGTCCTCAAACTTTTTAAACAGAGGGTCAGTTCACTGTCCCTCACACTGTTGGAGGGCTGGACTGTGGGCCCTGGGATGAGTCAGCTGCTAAGCAGGACAGGCAGTGGCAGCAAAAACACCCGGCGGGCCAGATAAATATCTTAGGCAGGCTGCATGTGGCCCGCGGGCCATAGTTTGAGGATGCCTGAACTAGACTCATGCCACTATTCAGCATTCATAAACTTCAACTCATTATTCATGTGGCACACAGCTGAAATGCAGCTTATTCCTAAGCACTATACTTTTACCATGTTTCTGTGAAAATACCTCGCTCAGGTTAGTATACCATATTTACACCTGGTTGTGAATATTCCATCAGAAAACTGTGTAGTACATTTCAGGTATTTCCCTGAAGAATTAAAATTCTTCATTTTAATTCATACCTCATTTTAGAGAATGATATAATCACGGTATGTTTATTTTTTAACTGTGGTTTCTCCTTTAGACATCCAATATTATCAATATGGTTTCCTTAATTGCTGGGGAAAATGAATAGAATATACAGGAAAAACTAAGAGGCTTTATTAACTACTCTCTCCAGCACAGTCTATGAAAAGATCTCTGTATCAGAAGGTCAATTATTTTCCTGGACAATCAATCATCCATCTGTACATGTCTGAAGGTACAGTTTTGACAATATATATTAAAAGTTAAGGGCTTATAAATCACTCTGGTTTTTGAGCTTTTAAACAATCCAGTCTAGGATTGTGGAAGGAAAATCATTTTTACCATATCTAATTAATTATTCATTTTTAGTTACATTTCAATAGATAATATATTAATTGAGTAAAAAGGCATTTAGTTGTGTTACAATTTGTAATAGTTAAAAATTGTAAATAACTAAACATTTCTCAGTCGGTTAAACACATATATGTCAGCATGGACACAGATGAATGTCTATAAGGATATACATCCAACCAGGAATAGCAGTGACCTCTGGAAAGCAGAACTGGAGGAGGAGTCTTATTTCACACTGCACATTTCTGTATCATTTGTAAATTTTACAACCATCTTTCTCCACTATTTAAATTTTTGTAAACTAACTTCCCTCTTTCTCTCCCTCCTTCCTTTCCTTCCTTCTCTCCTTCCTTCATCCTTCCCTCCCTCTCTTCTCCCCTTTCTTCCTTCCTTCGATTCTAAAAGAATCTGTGAGTGCCATGTCAGATGGGGTTGAGAGAAACTGAGATGTAAAAATTCTTGAACTGTCTTGTTTAGTTTGACCAGTGACAAATTCGTGAGACTCATGCAAACAGCTTTCCCTGACTGTTGGCTCTTTCATTCAACACATCTTCTCAGATTTCATTAATAATATACATAAAGCAATCAAATTCTGAAGCTCTATAATTTTTCAGGTAAAAATGGAAAGTATTAATTCATTCATGTTATCGTCAAGTGTGTAAAAGAAAGTCTTTTATACATTAGCTATACATTAATTTTACTCTTTCTAACAATGCACTTATATTTTAGTTTTTTCTCTTCCACAATAATGAGAAATATTTGGGACCAGACTTACTATGTGACTTAAGCATCTCACATACACTGATAAAATGGGCCACGATCATAATCACCATTTGGAAATGTAGCCCCTTTAAGGGGTCAGAATTATCATTCAGCCTCAATTTGGGAGGGAACTTGCCCATCATCCTAGACAAGAGAAGAGACTCTCTTCTCCCTCTCTTCTCCTGTCTCTTTCTCTCTTCTTCTCTCTCTTTCTCTATGCAGCACAAACTTAAGACTTCTTTAGTAATAAATTTTGACACTTAAGCTTTACTGAAATCTTTTACTAATCCTATCATTTTAAGCTGATTTTTTTTTTTTTTGAGACAGGATCTCACTGTGTTGTCCCTGCTAGAGAGCAGTGGTATCATCACAGCTCACTGCAACCTCAAATTCCTGGGCTCAGGCAATCCTCCTGGCCCAGCTCCTGAGTAGCTGGAACTACAGGTGTACACTAGCATGCCTAGCTAATTTTTCTGGGTTTTGTAGAGATGGGGTTCTCACACTTGCTCAGGCTGATTTCTAATTCCTGACTTCAAGCAATTCTCCTGCCTTGGCCTCCAAAAGTGCTAGGATTACAGGCATGAGGCGTTGTACCCAGCCTTAAGCTGATTTTATCTCTCTCTATTTCTCTTTTTAGAATTAGCTCTGGATTTTCACATTCTGACCTAATACCAAACATACTGAACATTTAGAGATTAACAAGTACATAAAAGTGGGAAAGAACTCATACCCCAACATGTCTAAATGACCTCAACAGTTGGAGAGAAAACAAAAAGTTTAGTCAATATTTCCAACTCTTCGAATGTTTAAGTGATAAAAACATAGAATATGTGTTTTGAGTTAAAGATGTTTTCTTTTTCCTACAAGTTGGCATTTGTTCATATTTCTCAATAATTTTATTAAATTCATTTAAATTTATCAGTTTGATGGCCACAGAAATATGCCATAAATAAATCATATCATCAAATAATTTACTTCTTGAACTTCAGAATAGTTTGTTTACCAAAGAAAACATAGGTACTTTCAAACAAACTCACATTAATATAACATTTCATGCCAATTTAAAATATCCAAATATGGAAAGGGCTCTTCCTGTCCCTGGATCACTGAGCTGAGGGCAGACAGTCCCTCCAGGGAGGTGGGCAGAACTCAGGACTTTGTCTCGCCTAAATGTCTGATTCCAACACACAGAAGTTAAATGAGGCCCCAGAGGATACACCAAGATAATAATTATGTTTCCGGACTTCAAGGCACAATCACACTGGAGTCTTGTTTTGTTAAAATTAAATACTGGCAAGTAGTGCTAATAACTGACCAAAATTTTAAGGTATATGTGGAAAATAGTAAGCAAAGGACTAAAATATACATGGAACCCAAAGCAAAAATCCTGCAATAAAAAATGGATCCGAGTCTAAGTTCAGAGTCAAATAATAAAAGAAGCAGAAGTGATTTTATAGTCATCAGGAGACTCAAATAGCCTCCTTCAAAAGAGCTGGACCAGTCACAGGCTCCTCCCCATCATGCTGCCACCACTATTCTCCACCCACCTGAAATAATTAGCTGGCAGTGAAAAAGCATTTGGCTCCATTTTAAAGCCTTAGAATTTGCACCCAATTGAAGGATGTTATCTTCAGGGCTGGGAGACTTCTTGCAGAGATCAAAGAAAGCAGGTTAGAGTCTGCAGTGAGATCAGGCCTCGTGGGTAAAGATGGACAACATAGCTGCATCCAGGAATAAAGCTGTCCTTACTTTGGCAATTCTCATAGAATAAAAAGAGACCCCAATGAAAAACAGAATAGAACAACTACAGTGATAACAAAGTAGACTTAATGAATAAAATCAAAGATGTTTTTATGAAATAACAATAAAGAAGTTAAAATTTTGGCAAGCTTGATTAAGAACAATGAAAGAAAACACAAATAAGCCATATTAGGAAATATAGATACAGCCTATGAGGCTGGAATAACCATGAAAATGCTAATGGTCATCAAAACTGGATAAAGACAGCAGAAAACCATCCTTATTTGGAACACTAAGTAATACACATAATGGCAAACTGAATAAGAATAGTATATTAAAGAATAGTGTATAAAAAGAGTAGGATATCACAACCAAATCAGGTTATCAAAGGAATGCAAGGATAGTTCGATATTAGAAATTCTATTATAAGCATTTACTACTATAATATATTCCAATAGAAAAATTTCACAATTCTTTTACACCTTCTGTTGGAATCGGCCTTAGTTGTAAACTATCTATTCTGAAGGCAGGGCTTACATTATCACTGTATTCCCAGAGACTAGCACACTCACTCTTTCACTTGCAAAAATTTTCTGAGTGCCTACTTGGTACCAGGCACTCTTCTGGGCATACGGCAGCAAGCAAAAATAAAATCTCTGCTCTCTCAGATCCTACAGTCTCACTGGAAAGATGGACAATTAACATAAATAAATATACATTTTCAGGTAGTAATAAGTGCTATGAATAAAAATAAGGCAGAGTGACAGAAATAGAGAACAACAAGAGGTACTCCTGGGGGGTGGAAGTTTCAGGAAAGGTCTCTGATGAGGTGACAGGGGCAAAGAAATCGGAATGAAAGAAGGGAGTGAGCCAAGGCCAGAACTAGGGGAGAGTGTTTCAGGCACATGGAGGAACAAATGCAGACCCTTGGCTTGGGTTTCCTGAGAAACAGCAGAGTGGCTGGAGCACTGGGATGGGGCAGAAATGACATCAGACAGATAGCTATGGGCTGGAGCCTGCAGCACCTAGCAGGGAATGGCAAGGACTTTGAAATTCACTGCAAATACACTGGGCAGCAGGTAAAAGGAGGAACAGGGACACCAGTTAGGAGCCTGTCACCAAGGCACAGGTGAGAAATTTTGGTTTGTGTTGGGTAAGATAAGCCCACCTGCAGAGTTTGTGCCTATTAAATTTAATGAATGATTTTTTTCATCTCTTGATCTTATTTTCAGAAAATTTCTATGTGACACGTTTGTTACAAGAAGTAGTGATTACCAACAATACAGACTCTTACATATGGTACATATGGTAGGCACTTTTACATTTCCACTTTGGTAAAAACTAAAAAGTAATGCCAATACTATCTTTTTTGATGCAAATCATTAGGACAGAGATTGACTAAACACAGACTCACATGGAGGAGAAATTAAATACTTTGCAATAGATTATTTCCAGAATTTGATCATTAAGCCAGGGACAGCCAACTCTTTTAGTCCCACAAGATGCTCTGGGATAAAAATAGCCTGTAAAATAACTTGGGAAATGCTAATACCACAGTGAAGGTTGACTGGGTGCTTACCTTGAGTCAGGCCCATTTACAAACCCCCTCTGGTTTTATGTTATTTGATCCTCACAACCACCCTATGGCAGAGATGCCAGCTCTCCTATCCTCCCTATAATGCATGCTAAGATGTGCCACCCAGAATTCCCTTCCGTAAAGGATGTGTTGATTCAGTTGCTGGATGGCCTCCAGCTATCTTATCAGGAGTCACCTCAACTGCTGAGAACTGCCTTACCCATCAGACCAGCCTATACAAAGGACTGATCAATACAGGAACATAAAGGCCTGGCTCTCCTAGCTCTGGAGCACCCACAGGGGCCCCTGAGGCTGTCATGGGGCCTGCATCGCAGCTGAACTTCTCCATCTGCTCTCCTGTCCATCACCACTGATCCAATACATTTCCTACAAGCTAAAACTTTACTTTGGAGTCTGCATCCTGGGAAACGCAACCCACAACAGATAATCTTCTTCCTCAGAAATAAAACATTTAAATGTCAGCTGGGTATATGAATAAGTACAAGAATAAAGACCACGGTTCCTAGCTCCCCTGGGAGTTAGCTGGTCAGTGGGATGAAGATGGAGTCATGTGTGTAATTTCCAGGAAGCGTCTCAGTGGAGAAGTGCCCTTCTGTGTGCCCCTTTTCTCCTCCATCTGGCTGGGATAGAGGCACGAAGGCTAGAGTAGGAGCAGCCTACTTACTGGGCATAGGAAAGGAATAAAAGTAAAGGAGGTTTGGTGCCAGTCATTGGTAAGACCACTTTATATTTAATCTTGTGAAGTAGATCATATTGCCATTTTACAAACAAAGAGACAGTGGCCCAATGATGAACCAAGGGTGAGCAGCAGAACCACATAAGAATCCAGAGCTGACTCCAAAGTTCATGTTCTTATACCATGCTGACGTGCCTCTGGGAGAAAATTCAGTAATAATTTTGCTTAGAAGTGCAAAACTCTGATCACCTATCCTGAGCACAAAATAAAGAGAAATGGATGCTCAAATAAAGAATGCAAACTTTAATTTAGCTGCAGGAAAGAAGTCCCCAGTTGTAAATACTGCAGGAGATTAATGAGAGGACAGGGACATGGCTCCTTCCATGGAGATCTGAGAGATTAGACACTGTAAATTGGAAATAATTACCTAGCGAGGTTTTGCCAAGAGATAGAGATGTCAGTGATTGATAATGCTAGTAAATCTCCTTTAGGCTTGCAATTTTCTCTAAAGATGACCAATGTCTTTTCCTGTCTTGAGTGATGAGGGGTGGAGGAAAGCTCAGCCTCTCAGGCATGATGTGCTATTGGCCCCGGAGAGGATGGCTGGGCTTGGTTATGCATCTAAGATAAGTGATGTGACAGCCTGGCTTAGCACGCTGACAGAAGAGAGGTCGGCATACCAGAAGCGCTCTGGAAAGCAGTTCTGAAACTCGTCTGCAGTGTCTCGTCCTCCTGGCTTCGGGCTACACTGAGCCCTTGCTAAGTGGAGCCTTCTGATCCTCAAGGACTAAGGTCACTCACAGCAGCTCTGGTTCCCATCCTCCGGAGAGGAAATATTTCTTCTCACAAAGCCAGGAGCATTGGTAGCCCAGGGGAGAGCCACAGCCCTTAGCTGGACATTAGCACCCCATGGCCACCCACAAGTGTATTGCTCCTGGGATCACTGAGGGGCTCACTACTCTCTTGAGCATCTGGGTCTTATCCCCACCAAGTTCAGTTACCTGATGACCTGGGGACAGTAGCACAGGCCAGTGTTGTTCTGCCCTGGGCCTAACCAGCACCTAAACCCCCAGGTCCTTGAGCTGACAAAATACTGAAAAGCACCTAGTTCCAAGCCTTGCCTAAATGCAACAGCTGGTTAAATTAATCCAGAATAGCACACGTAGACTCTGCCAGGGTCATCACCTTCACCGCCAGTCAGCAGCCACAGCTGTGATGGTCCTGGGTGAGAGAGGCAGTGTTCTGTGGGGGAAAAGCATGGTCTGCAAAGTGCAACAGACCTAGGTGCGAAGCCCAGCTCTGCTGTGCACCCACACACAAATCTCATGACCTCTCTCATCTAAATGATGCTGAGAATGTAGCTCACACTGCAGAGCTACTGTTATGAGTAGTATGTGGAAATGTTCGTAGGCATACAGCACACAGTAGGTATTTAATAAGTGTTTGCCAACCTTACGGGAAAAAAAAGGTAGCCTCGTTTTAGGGGAAATTTTACCTTTGAATAAAATTATCACGTCTCCTTAAAGCTAATCCATGTAGTCAAAATTGAATTAGTTCCCAGTATTTAACTTCACATGAAATGTTCTGTAATTTTCAGTCCTGGATGACTGTTGTCTTCCTGGTGAAATCCATCAAAGTCCACACCTTATCACTTACTTCCCCTTTGTCCAAACCAAATGGATGGAATCAGTCACCTCTCCATTCATATTTCCACAGCACTTCTCTGATGTTACTAACCAAGTCCCTTCAAACTTGGCTTTATGTGTAGCTGTTTCTCCCATTGGACTGCAAAGTCTTGGATGACAAGAAGCTGAGCTATTCATTCTTAATCCTAACTAGCACACTGTCTGGCACAGAGTAGGAATTCCATCCATAAATACGTGGCAAAGTTGCACCAATTTAATAAATGCTGCGCCTCCACGTGTTTCATGAAAAATGCTCTCACTTCCATAATCCTGATGGCAGCTGTGATCCGGGAGCACAGAGCATTGCAGAGACTATTTAGTGCCAGTACATTTCACTGGAGAAAATACCATTTTAATGAGAGACTGTCAATTTCATTTGGCAGCCCACAGGGTCCTAGTTAACACTGAGTAGGAGAGATCTCATTTTTTATTACAAATCTGAAATTAATTCAATTTTCAGCTTTGCTTTCCTAGTCAATTTAAATCTAATCTTCTTGAAGAGGTAACACAAATGAAACTATTGGAGGAGAAAAACAGGCTGCAGATTTGCTGCCCACTGTATTTTACGCCTCAAAGAAGCTGTATTGACAGTGCCCCAGTCAACAGTTTTTGGGACAAATGGGAGGAGCAGATGGACCTCCAACTACGTAGGTGACTGTGTGTGC
>CAUYQV010043667.1:0-49515 GCA_963574575.1 Galagoides demidoff | reverse complement strand
GAATTACAGGTGTGAGCCACCACACCTGGCGAAAATGTGTCCCTTTAAAGGAGATCATAGGGTCGGTGCCTGTGGCTCAATCGGCTAAGGCGCCAGCCACATACACCTAAGGTGGCGGGTTCGAATCCCCAGCCTGGGCCCCCAAACAATGATGGCTGCAACCAAAAAATTGCGGGCGTTGTGGCGGGCGCCTGTGGTCCCAGCTACTTGGGAGGCGGAGGCAGGAGACTCGCTTAAGCCCAGGAGTTGGAGGTTGCTATGAGCTGTGATGCCATGGCACTCTATCCAGGGGGATAGCTTGAGGCTCCATCTCAAAAAAAAAAAAAAAGACCACCAGGGAAAAAAGGTAATGGCTGAGGTGGACACGTCTGTTGATTTCCTAACCTGGCTCCTGTTTGTACAGGACTAGGTGACAAGAGTTCATGCTCAGCCAGATTGCACAGGGCATGCTCTGAGCTGCCCTTTCCACTGTATTTGTGGTGACCTACTAAATTGATTTCGTGACCCATTCGTGGATTCCACTTACAGCTCAACACAGTCACAGTCAGATTAGGACAAACCCTTGGCATCTGCAGTCTTCCAGTACAGCAGAAAAACTCCCTGCACGGAAGGAGGCCTGCAGCGAGCCACCAACTCCACCAAGGGTGAGAAAGCAGGCTTCCCTGGCCATCTTTAAGGAAAAGGGGGCGCCATAGTGGGAGGATTCAGGTCCAGGTAGACAACCACCAGCCCACTCGCCCGAGTTGCTAGGCAAGGTAGACCACGATATGCAGGGAAGTGGGCACGTCCCTTAGGGGTTCTCCAGCCGCCCCCCAGCACTCTGACATGTCTGCACCAGGAAGATGAGCCGCGAGATGTCGGAGAGCGAGGGGAACTCAGCCATCACGCGGTCCACCAGTTCAGGCGGGAACACGCCACAGAGCGCGCTGCGCGCCTGGGCGCGCGCGTCCCCCTCGCGGTCCGCGACCGCGTACCCCAAAGTTCCCCCAAGAGCGCAGTCGCCCCACGTCGGCTCCACCCAAGCCGAGCGGCTCGGAAAGCGGTCGCAGCTCCGAGGGTGGGCCCACGGGTCGTCGGGAGGTCTGCGCTGGGGAAGCAGGTCTCCCTGCAGGTCCCCGCCCAGGTGTCCGCCCCTCGACTGGAGCTGCGGCCCGGGCGGGAGCGGAAGGTCGCCAGTGGCGAACGGGGTCTGCCGGTTTGGGAGGCCGGGCGAGGACAGCGAGGGCCCGGGCGCACAGTCGGGTCCGCACAGCGCGGTAGCCAGACCGCTGGCAGAGCGTGGGGGACGCGGCCCGAGGGGCCCAGGGGCGTCGCTGATGCCCAGCCGCGAGAAGCTCGCTCTCAGGGCGGCCGGGTCCGCGGGCTGCGGTGCGGGCGGGAGGCTGCGCACACCGGGTTCGCGGGGAGCCGACCGGGCTCCCTCGGGGCCGCCCCGGACGCTCGGTGGCCACTGCTCCTCGGCGCCCGGACGAACCCGCGTTTGGGCGCGGAGCTCGTCGGCCACCGCCAGCTGCGCGTGGTGAGGCCTCTCCGGGTGGTAGAACTTGCACTTGATGCCGTAGGTGCACTTCTTGCCTGGAAGGGGCAGGGCAGAGAGGGCGTGAGACCCGGGACGCGGAGAGGCTATGCTGCCTGGGCCGTGGCAATGCCTCCGCGGTCTTTCTCCCCGGGTGTTCCGCCCCGAAAGTCTGCAGGCCGCGGCCGCAGCTGCAGCTCTGGGAAAGGCCTCAGGATCCCAGAGCGGGACGGATGAGCAGAGAAGTGCCCAGGGGCAGGCCGCATGGGCAAGGGTGCGCTGGGCACACTAACCCCAGGCTCCATAGAGTGAGTGTCGGTCCGGAACTCCCCAGGACCAGGGACTGGAACAAAATCTCCAGATCTGATGATCTTCAGCCTCCAATCGGCCAGGGACCCTGGGATAGGCCCAGTCGTGGGGAGGGATGAAGGGGACTGAGTGCTCATGGCCTGGGATTGAGCCTCCAGTACAGCCTCTGTCCACGGCTGCCCCGCCCCTGCACTAACCATTGCTCTCTCCCTACAGACCTTCCTAGCAGAGCTGTGATCCAAACCTGGGCTCTTCTGAGAGTGAACAGGGGTGAGATGGGTCACCCTGAATGTATGTGTGGTCATCTTAATTCTAACAAGTAATGACTCTGAACGTCATCCAAGATTACTGAACTTCTGTAAGTTCAAAGCCTGGGGACATCAAATAACTTCCCAAAGAAAGAGCTGCTAGAAGACTGGCATCCTGAGGGCTCCATGTAAAATCCTTAACTCTTCATGGACAGCTCGGACCAAAGTCCTTTGCAGGGGGCAAGGTGGGTCAGGGTGAGGATGAAGGTGCCTGGGGGCATGAGAAGAGACTGAGAAGGGGAGCTGGGGTGTGCACAATCTTCCCACTTCTCAGACACAGCTTTGCCCAGTGTGGGACCCTTGCCCCTGGGCTTGGCAGACACACACTTCTCTGCATCAGCCATCAAGGATGTCAGTCCATCCTTCCAACCACCCTGACTGGTGGTCCAGAGAAGTTAAGTTACCTCTCCAGGGTCACGCAGCCGGTTCAGGGCTGAACTTGGGCAACAATAGAGGCTGCTGACCACCAGGCCAGCAGTTTTGACTGTGCTTCTATGCCCCTCTGCCCCACACAAGGCCCAGCACTGGGTGTTACCCACCATAGGGACAGTGCTGCCAGGACGGCTCTGGGGGCTTTGGCTTCCGACTCAGGAAATTGCTCAGGGTGGGTCCATGACGGCCAAGGGGGTCATCAGGAGGCATGAACCTAGAAAATAAGCACAGGGGGCAACTGCAAAACCAAGTAGGACCAGACAGTGGCACTTGGAGGGAGGAAGCAGGCCTGAGCCAGGAAGGAGCCCCAGGAGTGCACTCAGCCTGGGGCGGGGCTCACTGTCCACAGCACAACCCTGGGCCTCTTTGGAGAGTTTCTCCTGCTCCAGTCAGCAGTGTCAGAATCATCTAGCAACCTGTTAAAAAGGTAGTCTCAGAGCTTCACATAGGCCTGCTGGATCAGAATCTGAAGTTGTTGTTTAGGACTTTGCATTTTCACAACTTCCCAGGTGATTTGTATCCAGGAAAACTGAAGTATAATTGCCCTGGGGCTGCCCTGGGCTTCCTGCTGTCCTCAGCAGAAGGTTAGAAACCTCCAAGGGGTTAACTAAGAGTTCAGAAAGTTTCAGAGTTGCTTGAGCCCCTAGTGGCCTGGGTCCCATTTCTCCTAGTTCACCTCATGCCAAACACAGCTCTGGGCACGTGCAACACAGAGTTGGGATCACCTGTTGGGGGGTCTGCAGAGTTGCGGCTTCCAAGTGCTATCTGCACAGAGAGCATCCTGGCAGACTCTCCCTCCTCTTCTGTAATGCCTGGGGCACTGGGTTTGGTCTGTTTCCGAAGCTGCCCTTATTCTGGATGAGTCACTCTCTTATCCTGGCCTGCACCCTGCCTGCCCCCTCCCTCTGCCCCAGCATTGAGCCCTACAAGGAAGGGGATGCACACTGAGGGTGCTCAGGGCCCCAGGGGAAATCTAAACTTCTCCTCTGAAGGAAAACTCCCTTTGTTTGGGGAGATCCACTTTTTTATGTGAATACTTTTGTTCCCAGAGACACGTCCAAGTCATACAAAAGTTCTGCTGGAGCGTTTGTGGATTCTAAGGAGGGGGCAGACTATGGGTTGGTGCTCCCTTAGAAGTTCAAGAGTCACGCCAAGGCTCCACCCTGCAGAGAGCTGGGTACGCCTGGTCCAGGGCAGCCCCTGTGGCTCAGCGCCCAGCTACACAGCTGGCTTCTCAAGAGTTGGGCACTGACCAACAAGCTGGGGAACTGCCCACTATGGTTGTTAAAGTTCCCAAAGACTTCACCTCCTGCTCTCTCAGGACCAGGAGCTATGCCAAGTGGGCCCTGTGGACATGCCCGGGGCGCTGGGGCGGGTGCCCTCACTCACAGGGAGGGCAGGCTCTGCCTCTGGCCAACAAGGGGGGGCCTTTGGCCAGCTGTTAGCCAAGGCCAGTGCATTGAAAGAACTTGGCTCAGGCCCCAGGCTGTCACCAAGCCAGAGGCAGCCATTATCCATCGGTCCTCAGAGAGGATTTCTGGAACCCACAGTTACAGACTTGCCAATTCATCCAGGCCAAAGCTGCATAGTAAGCACCCCTGGCCTTGTGGATATTCAAGTGACAATGGGGGCTACTACAGGGTACCACTGCCAAGCATCTGCCCTGGGGCTCAGGAGAGCCCATGCACCTGCCCAGCTGATGTGGCAGGTGGCAGGGGACACACTAGTACTCCTTGGAACACCATGTCCTGGTCTAGCCTGGGAATAACAGCTCCAACTTCGGGGCCACCATTCTCTCTAGTCCTTACAGCAATCTCAGAGGTAATATTATTAATGTCTTTTCAAGGTGAAGAACGTTCAGCTCAGCAAGGTTGAGTGATTCCCCCCACGACACACAGCCAGAAAATGGCAGGACCTCACTTGGAAGCCTCCCCAGCTGGCTCCAAAGTCTCAGCTGTTTCCACAGCACCACACTGCTTCCCTGGCTTCAGGGTCAGGAGCTGCTGGGTTGTGTACAGGTGGCCTGAGCCCACAGGCCTCCTCCTCTCCCCTCCTCATCCACCTC
Source organism: Galagoides demidoff (assembly GCA_963574575.1). Taxonomy (NCBI): domain Eukaryota; kingdom Metazoa; phylum Chordata; class Mammalia; order Primates; family Galagidae; genus Galagoides; species Galagoides demidoff. The sequence goes on along the minus strand of CAUYQV010043667.1, from coordinate 44,885 downwards.
TCCAGGGCCTCAACCATTCACACTCATTCATTCATCTGCAACTAGTAATTGCACATTATATACCAGGCACACTGGGGACATGGCTCCTAAGACAAATACAGTCCCCCCCCTCACAGAGCTGGGGAATTTGTCTCAAACCACATTAAAAAGACCCGGTCACAAAGCCTGAGAGTGGGCTGACATTGCCTTGAGCAGAAACTGGAATGGGGGTGATGTCCCAGCCTTCTGTGTCCTCCCCACTTTGTCCCACACTATTCTGTCTCCAGACCCCTCAGTCACCTTGCTGGGCTCCCAGTGTCTGCCTTCAGAATGCCCAAGTGCGTCGCAGTGGACGTGCCATCTTCTCCCACCTTAGCTTGGACTGAGGGGCCCACTGGGCACCTCCTGACAGGTGGGGGCTTGTGGCCCTAAGGCCCCTCCCCTTCCCCCAGTGGTAACTGGCTGAGATGAGATGAGCCAGCTAGGTTCTCTTGAAATTTCAGTGCAGAGGTAGGGAGACAAAGCCCTTTACAGCCCAAAAGAAAAGAACTTTGCTCATTCCCATATGTAATGCCAAAAAAGTGTATTTAAAAAACAGCCCCAAATCTGAAATGAGTGAAAGGCAACATGACAAAGTTGGGGTTTTTCCCATGATGATTATTTCAGTGCTCTTAGTTGAAGTATTAAATTCTAAAAAAAGCATCTGGCTGGCCCACCTGCTGAGCAGTTTTGTGGTGAGCCAGTCAGATGTGGCTGTGGGGACAGCAAGGTCAGGGACAAAATACCCTGCTGGGAAAGTGCCCTCAGAGAAGGCTGGCCGGGATAGGGGGCACTCAGAGGGGCAGAGGTGACAGCCTGGGATAGCCCCGTCTGCAGGGCTGGGTTTCCTGTGACCCCATGCCCCTCTGCCTGAAGGTGGGGGTGGCCTCCGCCCTGCTCCCCGCTGTGTCAGGACATCGCCCGGCCATACCGGTCGTTGACGAAGGAGAACATGAGCAGCCTCTGCTCGATGAACCACTTCCACTCGGGGTTCTCGCTCTGCAGGTCCCGGTAGTTGTCGTTGGAGACGATGACGCCATCCTGCTCGTAGGCCACCTTCACGATGTAGCGGTCATCGTAGCAGACCAGCCGCTTGCCGTGCACCTTGCGGGATGGGGTGTACACGAGCACCGCCTGCCTCTCCAGCTGCTCCAGCACGTGCTGCTCTGTGGGTGCAACAGAGACTGTGGGCCAGGACCTTCCGGGGACACCCCACCCCACTCTCCCCCACACAGTCAAATGAGGGACAGAAGGTTCTGAGGGGAGAAAAGAAACGCCAGTTTCCCCTGCTATCGTGTTCACTTCTTTCACTAAATTTCTCTGCATTTGCTTGCAGCTTGAGGTCAAGAGGGCTGTTGGCTTCTGTCTCGCCTGCAGCATGACAAGAGTCCACAGGATGGTACACAAAAAGGGAGAGGCACTTCCAAAGGAAGGTTTCCACTGCTGTGCTGGTCTGTCTGAGGGTGACGGGCCCCTACCACAGTACACCCAGGGGCCTCCTTCTGCAGAAAGGCATTCCCGTCTCAGCCAGAACCCGGGCAGCACCTCGCAATGACCAGGACACTTGCATCCCCCCGAAGGCCCTGCAGGGCCCTTCACTGGGAACCATGGGTCCCTCTTCTCCCACTATCAGAAATCTACACCAGATACCTTTGGGGTGCAGCATCTCATAACTGACAGATCTCAGGGATTCAAGAATATAATAGAAAGAGTACAAGACTAAGAACCTATGGCCTGATTCTGGGTACTTTACCACTGTTTCAATGTCAGACTACACATTGATAAAAGCAGGATGATAGCACCTCCCTTACCCATCTCAGGGTATCTATGAGCAGACTGAATAAGCTCAGATATGTAAGAATTCTAGCAAAAACTAATAAGGAGATGACCACATACCAGGTATGGAAGCATTACCAGTCCTTTCTTATCAGGAGCTAAAAGTCCCATCCTGGGAAGTTCTGTCTGATCTTAGTTTTGCCTTTGGAGCATGCAGAAAGAGGAAAGATCCTTTTAACACATAATAGCTGCTCAGAACTTGGAAGAACATACTCTTAATAATTTGTCATAAATTGTTTCTTCCCCCTATGTTGCACAAAAGCAAAATAACCCTGATTTCTAGACTTCATAAAGGTACATAGTGTGGCCAGGTGTTATAATCCCAGTACTTTGGGAGGCTGAGGCAGGAGGATCACTTGAGGCCAGGAGTTCAACACCAACTGAGGCAACATAGACAAACCCCATCTCTAAAAAAAAAAATTAAAAAATTAACCAGACATAGTGGTGCATGCTTGTAGTCTTAGCTACTCCTGAAATAGGGGCATCACTTGAGCCTAGGAGTTTGAAATTACAATAAGTTATGATGGCACTGGTGCCTGGGTGACAGAGCACTGCAAAAAGAAAAAGTGCATAATGCATCTACTATACAAAGAATAACTGAAAAAAATCCCATGTCTATAGCACCTCCTTCGAGAAATGAAGGTGGCCTGTGTTTGGAAGTCTACTCTGCCCCAACAAGTTTGCAATCCTCTCCACTCCCCTTAAGATAACCCAGGTTTTAGAATTTTGTCTTTATAATTCCCTTGCCTTTATTTCTAAAAATACATATGTATAAGAGTCATTTTCAATGTGGTTACACATTGGACATCACACAAACACAATCACACTATACGTATGCAACCGGCTTCTTCATTTACCGTTGTGTTTGTGAGGTCTGGACGTGTTGATGTGTTCACTGCTATTAGTTTTGTTTCGAAGTCCCCAGTACAGAAGTCCAACAGCCTTTCTAGGGTATATCTCTAAGAGCAGATATTGCTGAGCTGTAGGGAAAGGCACTCTACAAGATAATGCCAAATTGTTTTCCAGGACAGTGATATCAAGTTATGTACCCGTCACAGCATCTGAGATGACCTTGCCAACACTTGGCATTTTCAGGCTTTTGAATTGTTGGCAATTTGGCAAGTACAAAATCACTTCTTACTGTGGTTTGATTTTGAATTTCTCTGGTTAATAATGAGACTGGGCATCTTTTCTTATGTTTACTGGCCATTTTATCTTCTCTTCTACGTTGCCTTATTCATACTTTAGCTTCTCTTCGTGTTGGTTCCTTTCTTGTCTCATTAATTGGGAGAAGTTCTGTCTAGATCTAGACAATACTCCTTCACCAGTAACACGTGATACACATCACCCTCCAAGGGGAGCTTGTTTATTTATTTATTTTTTTGGTTTTGTGATATCCATTAACAAACAGAAGCTTTTATTTTAAATATGGTCAATTTTATTCATCTTTCCTCTATAGTTTTGTACTTGTGGCCTACTTAAAACTTCCTTCCCTTCCTTGAAATAATTTCCCTACTGTTTGCTTATATTACACTTAAATATGACACAACTGGTGAAAATATGACACAGAATGGTGAAAGACACCATTCTTCATGTTCAGAACATAGAGAATAATTTGGGGTAACTGGTTCATGATGGAGAACTGAATGCAAGTATTTATCCCCTTCCTCAAAGTCCCAATGTAAGGTCAGTGAAGTACAAAAGAGGGCTGGACATTAAAAGTAGGCTCGGGGACAGCAGCAAACTCAGGACTTTGACAATTTTTAGGAAGACAGAAAGCAGAGAGGGTCATACTGACCCCACAGCATGGAGGGAACCACAGCCTGAAGCATGCACAGAAGGCTGGAGGAGAGGTAGGAGTTGTGTCCCTGCAAAGCCACAGAACAATTCTGGCCTTACAGAGGGAGCAGAAGTCCCTCCCAGGGCCAGGATGGCTAACAGGTGAGCTACTCATGGACCTACTCCAAGGGTGTGGAATTTTACTCATCCCATCTCCCTATCACTATAAATAAAGTGAAAATACAATCAGGAGGGAGCAAGCCTTCCACAGCAGCTGTGGACCCCCTAGATAAACCAGCATGGTTTTGGCATTGAATTTGTGGCAAGCAGAGGTGTGCCCTGCTGCCTACCTGCTCCATGCCAGGTATGCTAAAACTGCCAGTCCACACCAATGGTTAGTCCTGCCATTTAGGGAGAAATTTGAATACTGGCAGAGAAAACCCACAGCAATCGCATAGATATATGGTCAAGTGCCCCACAATGATGTTTCAGACCATGGATGTGAAGATGATACCTTAAGACTATAATGAAGGGCAATGCCTGTGGCTCAGTGAGTAGGGTGCCAGCCCCATTTACCAAGGGTCGGGGGTTCAAACCCAGCCCCACCCAAACTGCAACAACAAAAAAATAGCCAGGCATTGTGGTAGTGCCTGTAGTCCTACCTACTTGGGAGGCTGAGGCAAGAGAATCGCCTAAGCCCAAAAGCTGGAGGTTGCTGTGAGCTGTGACACCACAACACTCTACTGAGGATGACAAAGTAAGACTCTGTCTCAAAAAAAAAAAAAAAGACTAAAACGGAACTGAAAAGTTCCTACTGCCTAGTGATGCTGTAGCAATCCCAACGATGTGGCGCTATACGCTACTCGGGTGATTGTGGGGATGCTGCTTTGAAGCAACCTACAGCACTGCCAGTCCTATAAAGTCTAGCACACACAGTTATGAACAGAACCTGATACTTGGTAATGAGAACTGCGTTATTGCTTTATGTATTTACGGTACTATACTTTGTGTTGTTACTTTAGAGGAGTCTACATATTCCCTCTACTTAATAAAAAGTAGGTCCTCCAGGAGGTGTTCCAGAAGGCATTATTATCATAGGAGATGACAGCTCCATGTGTGTGACTGCACTAAAAACCCCCCAGGGGGATAAGATGTGGAAGGGGAACAGAGTGATACTGATGATCTTAACTCTGTGTAGGCTCTGGCTAATGTGTCTGTGTCTTATTTTTTAACAAAAAGCTTAAAAAGTTAAATAAAAAAAGAAGCTTATAGAATAAGGATATAAAGAAAGAAAACATTTTGTATAGCCGTACAATGTCTTCGTGTTGTAAGCTAAGTGTTATTACCAAAAAAGTCAAATTTTTTTAAATGTGAAGGTTTCTAAAGTAAAAGAGTTACAGTAAGCTAAGGTTAATTTATTATTGAAGACAGAGAACATTGTATAAATGTAGTGTGGGCTAAGGGGACAGTGTGTATCAAGTCTACAGTGGCGGACAGTAACATCCCAGCCTTCACATTCACTCGCCGCCCTCATTGACTCTCCCAGAGCCACTTCCAGTCCAGCAAGCTCCACTCATGGTCAGTACAGTAGGCAGGTGTACCAGTTTTTATGTTTGATGCTATATTCTCCCTGTAGCATTTCTATGTTTAGATATATTTAGATATACAAATACTTACCACTGTGTTACAATTGCCTATAGTGCCCAGCACAGTGACATGCTGTACACGTGTGTAGCTCTTGGGCTAACTGGGATTTAAGTATGTAGCAGCCCATAACTAGGAAATACTCCTTGCAACACTTCAGACTTTGGATTTTCAAATCAGAGATGCTCAACCAGGAAGTATAAGGAAAATATCCCCAAATCCAAAACACTTCTGGTCAGAAGCATTTTGGATAAAGGATACTCAACCTACATAAGAAAGCCAAATAAAAAAACAAAAACCTGTTTATTTAGACCGTATTACATGCCATGAGTTGTCCTAAGAAAGAAAGAAATAATGAAATAAATCATAGTCTTCTAATATTCGTGACTTAAAATATTCCTGGCTTTATTTTTTTTTTAATTCCTTAATTTTTTATTCCTGGTAGCACTACCACAATTTGCAGGGCAATATACCTGATGTAATGAAAAGAAAAAGACAAAGACAAAGCTACAACAGATAAAAGACCTCAGGAATGTACATCTGATTGACACTACATTGCATTAACCAATAGCTGCACTTTTTGCAAACTGCGGCCATGACAGTCCTGAACAAGAAGGGTTTCCTGTTTAAGCTGCTGTAACTTTTCTGACTATGGATCATCGTTCCTTCTGTGGCAGATTTTTACAGTTCCTCTAATGCATTTGGGATGACTGTCTCAAAGTAACCTGCAGCTTTCCTGATAACTCCTTGCTCTCTCCTGCTAAGAACTGTAGCCCTTTTCTGTGGTTTTTAGAACCTTCTGCTCCCATTTCCACCACTTCCACCACCGGATCCATAACCACCACCATATGGACTGCCCGAGCTTCTTCCACCAAAACTGCCCCCTTTCATGGGTCCATAATTTAATTGCTGTTGTCCACTATAAATCATTATAGTTCCCATCACCACCATAGTTACCACCTCCAAAATTTCCTCCTTCATTGTAACCATCATACCCTCCTCCACCACCATATCCACCAGCTTGGTTTCCATATCCTGGTCCACCATCACCACAGCCCACTCTACTACTGTAACCAAGACCACCGCCAAAGTTCCCACTGTCACCTCCAAATCCATTATATCCACCATTGCCTCCTCCATAACTACCTCTGCTGCCACCACCTCCACCACCATATCCTCCTCTTCCACCAAAGTTTCCACCACGGCCAAAATTACCTCCACACTTCCAAAGTTTCCTCTCTGACCCATAAAGTTGCCAGATCTACCTCCACAACCTCATTGTGATCCAGCAGACTGCATCTCTTTTTTAGAAAGGGCCTTTTTCACTTCACAATTATGCCCATTAATAGTGGGGTATTTCTGAACAACAATTTTATCAACAGTATCATGATCATCAAAAGTTACAAAAGCAAATCCTCTCTTTTTTCCACACTGCCTGTCTTCCATAACTTCTGTGGTTTCAATCTTGCCAGACTTTTCAAAGTAGTCTCTCAAATTATATTCTTCTGTATCTTTTTTAATACCACCAAGAAAAATTTTCTTCACTGTGATGGGCACCAGGGTTTACAGAATCCTCTCTAGAAACAGCTCTCTTTGGTTCCACAACACACCCATCGACCTTGTGTGGTCGAGCACACACTGCTGCATCCACCTCTTCCACACAAAACCAAAGCCCCTGGAACGTTTTGTTTGGGGATCTCTCATTACCACACAATCTGTGAGTGTGCCCCATTTCTCAGACTGTCCTCTTAAACTATCATCTGGACTTTCAAAGCTCAGACCACCAATAAACAGTTTTCTCAACTGCTCTGGTTCCTTTGGATCATGGCCCTCCATTTGGAGACTGGACTCACCTCTTCCAACTCGAGTTCAATCCCTGGCTTCATTAAAAATAAAGAATTCCCTGGGTCTCCATTTTCCTTTTTTTTTTTTCTCTCTCTCTCTCTTAGATGAAGAGATTGAGCTAGGTATTTGTAAATAAATATTACCTGACTGAAAAAATGTCTCTTTCAAATCCTGTATACTATTTGGGGTGGAATGAACATCCAATCTTCCCTCAAGTGTTAAAAGTTATCAGATGCAATTCCTTTTGAAACTTAGTCATTCACACTTAAAGAGTAATCATTCACACCTAAAACAAATTTAAGGTGAATTCATTCACCTATTAAACAACTATTTACTGAACATATAGTATATGCAGGTATCACACTAGGTGCTAGGGCCATGGCAGTAATCAGTGACTTCATGGAGCTTACCGTGCAGTAAAGAAGACAGATATCATCAAACAAATAATTAAATAGGTAATTGACTATCATCATGAGGAGTGCTATCAAGAAGTGTGTGTGGCACCTCTTGGGCACATGTCTACCCCAACATACCTCTAATAGGAGTATCAGCTCTTGGTGGCTCTTTCCTCCAGGATGGGACAAAAACTTTGATGTAGGTGTGTCCTCTGTCCCTGAACCAGTCCACAGCCAACTGGATTCCTCGGCAAGAGAAGATTTCTTTATTTCCATGGCTGCAACGAGAAAACAAAGAAATTGGTTAGAGACACAGAAAGTCTTCCTGGAATATCCTGGATCCCAATCTCATAATCGAAGGAACTTGGCAAATCGGCATTTTAAAGGCAGTTCATTCTTTCATTCCCAAACTCTACCCCTTAACTAGAACTGCGTAGTTGTGATAAGGACACAAAGCATCTTGGGCTCTGAGGGCAATACATTCAAAGATTAACAGACAAGATTCCTCTCTTCAGCTGAAGCTAACAAGGATGACCCGAAGTGGATAGGAGTAGCCATCTGCAGAACTGTTCTCACCAGGACAGATGGTTGTAAATGTGTTAATGGGGGTCCCAAGTTCAAGCAAGGAGGCCAATGCCTCACAAATTCCACCAATGACAGAACAGAGGCAATGAATAGACAGTGGCGTGAGAACAGCAGGGCCTCAAGGGTCTGACTGTAGACTTTTCCTTTTTCCTAAGCAGAACAAGAAGCCATAGCAGGAGTTTAAGATTGGAGATATGTGTGATGTGATGTGATGTGATGTGATTTTCATTCAAGAAGCCCAATCTGGCAGCACAGAGGACAATAAATTAGTAGGGAGCAAGACCAGGTGTAGCGTACCAGTTAAACTGTTGTAGTCACCAGAGCAAAGATTGATGATGACTTGGACAGAGCTCGTGGCGGATGAGGGAGAAAGGCAGGTGAACTTGAGAAATATTTGGAAGGTAAAATCTGCAGAACCTGGTGACTGATGGATGTCGGGGCGACAGAGACGACATCAAGGATGATGGTGAGCTGTGGCTGACACAGGGAATTCTGAAGGGAAAAGTTTCCACAGGAAAGATCACGAGTCTGGTTTTGGCTACCACTGAGCTGTTTACTTGCAATCTCCTCTAATCGGAGATCTTAAGGAAACAGCAAAGGTTCAGGCAGAGGCCTGAGTGATAAAAGTCGCAGGTCACCTCTACTGGATCCACAGCACTAAGGAAATTACCTGACTGCCTGGAGAGAAAGGGAGTGGCCCAGGGTTGGGCCTAGAGGAAATGTGGAATGTAGCAACTCAATTTAGCAAGTGGAGGAGGACAATATTATGCAAGGGACAGAAAGGATGTGTCAGAGAAGTAGAAGGAAAATAGAAGGGGTTGCTTCATGTGGTTGGGGGGTAACGTGGGGGGAAGGGTGTCATTAGTTGTTCACACTAGTACTGGATGAGGTCTGAGGAGTCAGGGGACCCTTTCCTGGGGAGGTGAGGAGGAAGATCAGGAGAAGGAGGGGAGTGAATGGACTACAGTTGTGGGTGGAGGCAGGGCACCACCAGCGCACAGGGCTGCAGGAAGCTGGGGGGTTGGAGGAAAGTGGTGAGGGGAGAACGAGCTAATTTGCAGCCAGGCTCTGTCCCATCCATGGCTAAGTCCAGTTGATTTTGCCTTCTCAATATTGCAAATCTATCCACTTGTCTCCCTCCAGCCAAACCTCACTGTCCCAGTGACCAAGTCTAAGGGATGTCTTCAGGCTTTACCGATCACTCGGCTGCCCTCTTCCCTTGGCTTTTGTGAAGCAGCCCCTTCTATTTTCCTTGAACCCCAGCCTCAGCACCCAGCACACAGAGGGAAAAGCAGACCCCAAGAGCACCCACTCGTCTGGGTCTTCCTTCACGGACACAATGGCAACTCACGAACTCTGCTACAACAAGGCTGTGTGCTGGGTGCTGAGGAGAGACATCACCCGGCTTCTTGAAGCTCATTTTTAAGGTCCCTAGAGAGTTCTGTTTGCCAGCCCACTCTAAAGATTTCATCTCATTAAATCATTACACCAAGCCCTTAAGGGAGTGACCTTCATCCTCATTTTACCATTATGGAAGCTAAAGCAAAGAAACATGCCCTGCTCTCTGATCTCCTGGCAGCCTTCCACACCTACACAGGCTCACAGCAGGGCCAGCACTGAGGACCCGCTCCCAAGGCCCTAGGAAGAGGAAACAGGAGGCTGTGAATGCCAGGAGGGTGGAAAGGGGAAGTGGGTCGGTGCAGGAAGCAAATTTTGCCTACAGGACAACAGTGCCCAGGGCAGCCACAGTTAGAAAGCCTGTCATTTACAGTAACTAGACAATCTTATTGCAAACCACTGTGTCTTCAACTGCAGCCCAAGAAGTCCCTGCAGAAGTTAGAGACAAAACAGCCCTGTGGGGAGCGAGCTGTGGCTGTGAGTGAGAGGGAAGATGTGCAAGATTCCTGAGGGGTCTGGGTGTGAAAGGACACTCTGTTTTCCTTCTGTTTCTTCTTTGGGGTTAAACTGCAAACACTCTGACCCCTCTTACCCAGAGATCCCTCTTCAGCTCAAGTCAGGGGGAAGAAAGCTGGTGAGCAGGGGCTGCTCTAGGTTCTCATCTTATCGGAGGAGAAATGAGTGCAGACAGATAGGAGCCCAAGGCTAAGGCAGAGCAGATTCAGGGGCTCAGAAACAGATCTAGCTCCAGCCCCTATGTAAATCCCCCACACATCTCTTTTCCACCAATTCAAGACCCACTGGAAGGGGCATGTTGAAAACTGAGAGAAGCATGACTGCAACGTGAACTCTCTCCTCACTGACTCTAGAATAAGCCAGAGTCTGCTGAGTTTTCTAAGAGTTTAAAAGTGTTAACTCAAACAAAAAGCCCAGTACCCTCCAAAATGAGGACACAGTCGAATGACACCCTGCTCTGGGGCAGTAAGAGGATGTGAAATTAGCAGGTGGTTTCCCCCACGCTTGTGCTTCCAATCCTGCCTTTTCTAGATTTGCCTACAGAATGTAAAACAGGTTGGCCACTTGTGAGTTGGCCTGTCCTAGGCAAGGAAATGCTGCAAGAGTTGGCTCCTGAGAACTCGGGTTCTTCCCAGACACCACCACGCAGCTTTTCAGATGCCTTCAGTGAAAGCCGCCTTTAAAAAAAAAAAATACTGCTGGACATTTTTCTTAGGGCCACATGTCTATTGACACAGGGATGCAGCTGAGTGACCCAAGCTCCTGACCTCTCTGTGTCTCTTGTCTCTCTTATCCCTCTTGAAGGGATGGGGACTGTACTTGGAAATCAGTCTGCAGGCTGCCTGTCAACCAGAGCTACTATTCAACACCCATGTGATGGCCTGAGGGACCCCAGCCCTTTGACAGCAGCAGGAATGGGTCCTGGCACCAGCCTTGCAGAGGGCCCTTAGTGGGGGAGAGCGGAGGCCTCACACGTCCCTTCCGAAGCTAGCTCACCAGGCTCACTCTGCAGGGCAAGACCCAAAGGCCTCTGGGGTCAGGGTCTCCCACCCTGCAGCCCTTTCCAAGACCAGACTGAGGAAGAGTAGGAGGAATGGAAACTGCTGGGGATAATTTGAGACACTGGACAAGCTGCTGAATCCAAGTTGCCCCTTATTGCTCTGGGACCTCAGGCAAGTTACTCATTCTCTCTGAACCTCTGAAGTAGAAGAGAAATTCCTTTATAAGACAAAATGTAGTTACTTCTTTCAAGCATATATAAAATACCGGTCGTGGGCGGGGTGTGGTGGCTCACGCCTATAATCCTACCACTTTGGGAGGCCAAAGTGGGAAAATTGCTTTGGGACAGGAGTTCAAGACCAGCCTGAGCAAGAGCAAGACCCCATCTCTACTAAAAATAGAAAAATTAACCCAACTAGATGGCCTGAGCCTGTAATCCCAGCTACTTAAAAGGCTGAAGCAGAAAGATTCCTTGAGCCCAGGAGTTTGAGGTTGCTGTCAGCTCTGATGACACTACTGCACTCTAGCCTGGGTGACAGAGCGAGACTGTCTCAAAAACCTAAAAATAAAAATAACTACTCTGAATCTTAGCATATTAGAGATAAAAATCTATTTAAGGTTATTTTGGTCCAACCTCTAAGTTCTGTAAATAGAGCTCAAAAAAGTCAGATGGGCCTGTCTTGGTAGCTCACGCCTCTAATCCCTGCACTTTGGGAGACCAAAGCAGGAAGACTGTTTGAGCCCAGGAGGTAGAGCTTGCAATGAGCTATGATCACATTATTGCACTCCAGCCTGGACAACAGAGTAAGACCCTGTATCAAAAAAAATATTTGTTTTAAGTCAGGTGACTCTCCTGAGGCTACACAGCTAGAAGGCTGAAAAGGGAGAGCTGTATAGTCCAGGAATAGCCACTACCACATGTGGCTAGTCACATTTAAAATTCAGATTAATTTAAAAAATAATTTAGAATTCAGCTCCTTGGTTACGCTAGACACCGGTCAGGTGCCCGACAGCTGCATGTGGCGAATGGTCACCCTAAGGGACACTTTCCCTTGTGTCAGGGAGTTGTATTGTATGGCCCTGGGCTAGCGGTGCCTGTGTTCTGTCCCCTGCCTCTGACCTTCCCAGTGTGTTATGTGGGTTACAGCAAGAGGTCCCACAAAACCAAGGGCAGTCATAAGATCTGCTGCCCGGGTTCCTGTCACAAGCTCTCCCCTGTTTTGACTTAGAATTCTTACATTGACCCATCCCTTATGAAATAGTAGATGATGCCATCAGTCGCGTTTGTAAGAGCCCATTTTGTACAAAAAGCACTTGACTAGTGACCCACTCTGCTGACCTCCAGTGAGCAGCAGCCCGGTTTCTAGGTTCAGCCATGACAAAACACTTTGGGTTAAATGAACTGAAACACTGGGAAGAGAAGCCCATGGCAACTTCTACCTGTGGTGCCTATGGTAACTTCTACCTATGGGGAGCATGCTGACTAATCCAGTGTTGATCTTGGCCAAGCCCATCAACTCCAGTCCTGTGTGACTGAGAGGTTTTCATACAAGGACTGATGGCCCCTCTCACATTCTCTGTGCTAACAGGGGCAGGGGGCTTAGTGCCTCCCAAAAGACACAGGAAAAAAAATCTCTAACTATAGAGCATGATATTCTCTGTAACTTCCTGCTCTACAAAAGTGGTTCCAGCATTTTAGGGTCATAAATCCTTTCAGTATGAATCGTTCCCCAGCAATGAATCTTTCCCCAGAGAAACAGAAATGCATGTACACATGCAACATAGTGTGCATCATTTCAGAACATTGCTGGCTTTGAAAAAAGAGGGGACCAGGAGCCAAGGAATGCAGGCAGTCTCTGGAAGGTGGAAAAGACAAGAAAACGACTCTTCCCCAGGGCTTCCAGAAGCCCACCCTCAGCTCCAGGGAACACAGCCACAACCTGCCAGGAAGTGACATTCTTCTCATCTGCTCAGGGTAGGAGAGGCTTTCAGCTCTCCCCATCACTCCAGGGCCAGCCAGCATGTAAAGCACTATCACCTTCAAAAACAAAAAAATGGGCCAGCTGCAGAGGCTCATGCCTAGAATCCCAGCACTCTGGGAAGGAAGATTATTGAGGCCAGGGGTTTGAGACCATCCTGAGGAAGAATGAGATCCCATCTACTAAAAATAGAAAAATTAGCTAGTGTGGTAGCACATGCCTATAGCCCCCAGCTATGTGGGAGGCTGAGGCAGGAAGATCACTTGAGCCTAGGAGTTTAAGGTTGCAATGAGCTACGATGTGCTCTCTGTACTCTAGCCTGGGAGACAGAATGAATAAAACTCTGTCTAATAAAAACGGGGAGGTGGTGCCCGTAGCTCAGTGGGTAGGGCACTGGCCTCATACACCAGGGCTGGTGGGTTTGAACCCAGCCTGGGGCCAACTAAAACAATGACAACTGCAACCAAAAAAAATAGCCGGGTGTTGTGGCGAGCGCCTGTAGTCCCAGCTACTTGGGAGGCTGAGGCAAGAGAATTGCTCACCCAAGAGTTTGAGGTTGCTGTGAGCTGTGACACCACGGCCTCTACCGAGGGTGACATAGTGAGACTCTGTCTCAAAGAAAGGGAAAAACAAAAACCCAGAAAATGGCAATGTTGGCAATACTACAAAACTGTGAAAGAGAATTTTCAGAAACCATGTTTCTGAGGTTAATTGAATTTTGAGGTCAACAGATAATATCGAGACAACATTTTGGGTTTAAACATCCTTTCCCTGTAAAAGGTGAGGACTCACTTCAGTCTCTTTCATGACTGAGGATCTGGCAGACCCTGAGAGACATGTGTGCTGTTGAAACTCTTGTAGGAGGACATCACAGACATGGCTGTGGAAAGGGTAGGGGATAGGTAGAACCCAGGACGCCCACTCTTTCTTAGAACCTGCCTTTGAAAGGGACAAATTAAATTAACGATTAGGTGGCTGTTGTGCAATTTGTCTCTTTTTCCTAACTACTGGGATTTGGTGATGGGGTCCAGGGGGAGCTGTTTGTGTATGTACACAGATATGTGTGTGCACCCTATATGTACACACACAGAGAAGGCACACAGGTACTATCTTGTGGTTAGCTGAGGTGTTTTGGAGGCAGCCAGTGTGTGAATGCATTTATGCTCTGACACGTTCTTCATAAGAAGCCTGAGTGATGGTTTCCATTTGTAACCCACACAGATTGAACATGAAGACATTAAAATGGTTCTCATTGTAGGAGAGGGGGGAATACATGGGGAGACTAACAGATCTGCCCAGGACACATTATGGTTATGTGCAAATACAGGATGTGGTTTAAGTTTGAATTCCAAGTAATAACAGGGCCTCCCATCAAAAGAGAACCCACCACCATTCCTAAAAAAAGGCCTGGTCCCCAAAGAGAGAATGCTGACATTTCTCCCCTGGAGAAGTCTTTTTAAATCTTTTCTGCTATTGGGATTTGGAACCACAGAGTTCATATAATCTCAGGGCTGGGAAGGTCTTGGATTTAAGCAACATCATCTTACATTCAAAGCCTTTAACACTCTCAGGATACACCACAAAGAGCGTGTAGGGACAGCCCCCAAGGCTGGGCCATCTTGGGTTGAACCATTTCAAACTTCTGCCCTGCAATGCTAACTCCAAAGGGTGCCCAAATGCCTGGGGAAAACTCTGGACTCCTCTGTTTCCTCACTGGGTGCTGAAGATAGCTGCTTTTCTGGACTCCCACTGTGGGTGGGAGTACCCAGCTTTTGAAAGGGGAAGCAATGTATTCACCCCCGTGAGTGAACAATTTCCTAACTAAACCAAGTGGTAGAATAATCCACTTGTTTGAGCAATGCCCTTCCTGGCCTAGAGGAGAGTTGGGGGAGGCTGCAGAGACTCCCTTACAGGGGAGCTCAGCCAAGAGAGACCGAGGAACACACCAAGGAACAAACCACGCTGCAGTCCTCAAAACACAAGGTGATGCCATTAGCCAATGTTTGCAGCTTTGGGGTCACAAACACCTCTCTTCCACCTAGCAAGGGAACCGCTACCCCACAGAAGGCTTCCAGCCACTAAAGTACGTCTTCCCACCTGGTTCTCCCTCCCTTGTGACACACAGAAGCGGTGTCTACCCGTCTCTTTCACTGAAGAGGAAATAAACACCGGTTTGCAGAGTCTCCCCAATGCTTAGGGACAGACTCCAGACAAGGGGCCCGTATCTGCCAACTCCTGGAGTCAGGCCTGGACTCCTCCCCCTCTACCGCCTCCCGGATAGAAGGCTGCTCCCCTGCCTGCATAGAGAACAGCTCCCCTCAGGAACACTTACTCCGTGTCAGGCACCATCCTGCTATTTTGTGCAGCTCAGATTCTCACAACTACCCTCTAGGGAGGTTCTATCTCAATCAGATAGATGGAGAAAGTGCAGTGCAGCGAGGGTAAGCAACTTGCTTAAGGACGCACAGCTACTTAGAGGTTCAAAGGCCCATCCCCCGGCTCCCAGAGCTCTTTGGAGCAAACGGCAGGGCAGAGGGACAGTTCCCAGGCCCGCGCCCAGCACAGGGTGAAAGGAGGCTACCTCATCGCCACGTTGCTGCCGTCGATCACGATGGGTCGCAGGGAGCTGGCCGGGCCTCCGCCGTCCTCTTCGGGGGCTGCCCCTAGCCCGAGCCGGGCGGCGTCCGGGACCCCGCAGGAGCCCCGGGGCACGAGCCGGGGCACGGCCGGGCCCTGCGGGGCCTCGGGGCGGCTGCCGGTGCGGATCAGCTCCTGCAGCACGTCGTTGACCAGCGCGCCCTCGCCCAGCTTGCCCAGCACCCTGAGCACGTCCCCGCGGCCGTAGCCCAGCTTCTGGAAGAAGTCCATCTTGCTCTGCCGGTCCATACCCGGCCGCCGGCCGCCGGGACGCCGTGGGCATGAGCTGCGGAGAGAGGGCCCGTCAGGTGTCACTCGGAGGCGGCGCGGCTCCCTCCCTCCCGGTCCTATCTGTCAGGAAATCGTGCCGAGCCTGGTCCCCGTGGGGATTTTCGGTTGCTCCGTGCGGTTGGGGAGCCGTATATGCGATCACACTGCTTTTACTAATAATGCTCGTTCTGAGGGACACCGGCCACACGTCCTGGCACCCAGCCAGCACTTGGGACAGGCCAAAGAAAAATTTCCGAGGCTCGGTCATGGGCTGACCCGTGTCCTCCCCAAATTCCTATGTTGAAGCCCTCACCCCAAGCCCTGGTCCCTCCCAGTGTGACTGTATTTGGAGACAGGACTTTTAAAATGAGGTCGCTAGGGTGGGCCCTAATCCAGAATGACCGATGTCCTTTTAAGAAGAGGAAATTCGGACACTGCTGCACACAGAGGGACCACCTCGTGAAGATGCAGCGAGCCACAGTGCAGACACTCCACCCAGACTTCAGCCTCGGAACGGAGACCGTGAACTTCCTTGTGTAAGCCCCAGACCGCAGCGCTTTGTTCTGGTGGCCCTAGGTGACTAAGGGATGCCTCTGGTGAATCCTGCTCCCAGAAAGGCCATGATCCCCCAAACTCAGCCCTATGCACTGCGTGGCCTTCCCTAGCAATTAACAGAGGCCTCTGCACAGAAGGTCCTATCCCAAACTTGAGCCTTCCCGTGTGCCATCCCTGCCTGGCCTACACCTGTGGGTGGCCCCCCAGAAGGGGCTGTAACCTGACCGACATTTTCAGAAGGAAGAATAAGACCAAACCAACAGGAGCTCTCTGGACTCACTGGGTCTCTCTCTCTTTTCTACCCACCAAGACCTACATTTTCCAAAAACCATTTAAAAATACAGATAGAATCATTTACTGTGAGTGCCAAATTCAAAGAGGCAGAAGAATAAAAAGATGCAATGTCTTTTCATGCAGACCCCAGCCCTCTCCAGCACCTTCTCTAGACATCTATCTGCACAATACACACAAATATTGCTTTAGGGTTGTTCTGGTTTACTTTACAAAAATTGTGTCATACTAAACATATTACTCAGAAACTTGTTTTTCTTATTAAAAATGCATTTTGGAAAAATCTTTCCACGCCAGGTGACCTATTCTGCTGCTCTCTGTGTCCCAGTATTTCCGACAGTGCCGAGTACAGCTGAATCTCAATGTGTATGTGTGGATTAATGAAGGAGTGAATGAATGAGTGGTGTTCTCCCGCCTTTAACCATAAGGCAAATGATGGAAATTTGTCTTCCACTTCTCAGTGTTACAAGCCATACTCAGTGAACACTCTTGCACAGCTACCTTATTTTTTTTACCTTCAGTGCTTAGTCTTCTACTGAGTCCTTTGCATCATTCACACATCTCTGCTAGATCCCCACTTGGGCATTCTCTGCGGGCCTCTCCCAGAAGTGCAGAACCTGCAGTGATTCTAACAACGGCAATCTGACAGGCAAAGGGCATTTCACAGCCAACCTCTGGACACAGAGGCTTCTGCCCCAGTCCCCACCTGCTCACCTACCACTCTCCCCTGGCCACTGACAACTGATGCCACTGCCAAAATACCAAAACTGTCCCCAAAGTCACCAGTCTCCTGCTTACTGCCAGTTACAACAGCATCTTCAGAGCCCTGGCCTCAAATAACCTCTCCACCACTTTGACACTGGGGCCCACTCCCTGACTTGGTATTTTAAATCAAAAAATTACAGACCATCCCCTTCTTGAAACTGTGCTTCCTTAGGTTGTATGGCTTGGCCTCATTCTCCTCCTAAGTCCTTCCAGCTTTTTCCTCTCTATTTACTCCTTCAGTGTCAGGGCCCTGCCCAGACCCTCCACCAGCCCCCATATTCTGATGTGCCACATAACTATATGCCTGGCTCCCACCACCTACTGAACACCAGCCACACACACAGTTATGAATCTGTGAGATAAATGCTATGCATGTATTTAAATAAAGTGCTATGGGAACTGTCATTCAACAGACACTTGCCAAGTGCCTAACACAGTGGTTCTAAGTGTGGTCCAGGGAACTTTGGGGAACCCCAAGACTTTTGGGGGGAGTCTGTGAGATAAAAATTATTCTTATAGGCTCAGCACCTGTGGCTCAAGCGGCTAAGGCGCCAGCCACATACACCTGAGGTAGCAGGTTTGAATCCAGCCCAGGCCCACCAAACAATGATAGCTGCAACCAAAAAATAGACAGGCGTTGTGGCGGGTGCCTGTAATCTCAGTTACTTGGGAGGCGGAGGCAGGAGAATCACTTGAGCCCAGGAGCTGGAGGTTGCTGTGAGCTGTGATGCCACCGCACTCTATCCAGGGCTAGAGGCTCTGTCTCAAAAAAAAAAAATTATTCTTATAATAATAATTATAAGATGTAATTTATTGACTTCACTCTCATCATCTCATGAGTGTATGATGGAATATTCTAGAAACTATGCGCCATATGACATTGCAACAGTTTGAATAAAGAAACAAATATGAAAATGCAGACATTAAACAGATTCGCAAAAATGTAAATCAGTGCCAGTCTTCTTACTTATTTTGTTTTGTTTTGGAAAATAAAGTTATTTTTCATAACAATATGTCTTTTATGTCAATGTAACTGGTTTTATTATTTAAAAACAAATGAATTTTTTTTTAAGTTCTTAGTTTTAGTTTCTATTAAACGCACATCCATCAATAGATAGAACCCACAGAAACAGGAGCTCTTTGAGAGTCTTAATGATTTTTAAGAATGTAAAGGAGTTCTGAAACCAAAAGTTTTCTTCTTAAATCCACTGCTGTTCCAACAAGTATTTCCACGTAGCTGGCTCCAGGTAGTAGCCTACAGATAGGCTGCCATTCTCCTAGGGCACAGTGCAGAAAGCCCAGTGTCTCACCTCCCTCAGTGTGGCCCTCCAAGCCCCCCTCCTCCTGCCCCTCCCACTCCTCTGCCCTGCTGTCTTCATCCCATACCTGACAACTGCCATGGCCTGCCAGTACTGTATTTCTTTTTCTTTCTTTTTTTTCTGAGACAGAATCTCATTATGTCGCCCTTAGTAGAGTGCTGTGGCATCACAGCTCACAGCAACCTCAAACTCTAGGGCTTAAGCAATTCTCTTGCCTCGGCCTCCCAAGTAGCTGGAACTACAGGTGCCCACCATAACGCCCAGCTATTTTTATGTTGTTGTCATCATCGTTGTTGAGCAGGCCTGGGCTGGGTTCAAACCCTCCAGCCCTGGTGTCTGTGGCTGGTGCCCTAACCACTAAGCCTGCCAGCACTGTATTTCTAAAACAATTCTATGTCACCCACTGTTCTGAAATATCCTCTGACCCTTCTGTCAACCTTATCATCTACCACTGGCCCTCCTGACCCTTTCTCTAAAGCCTTATTGAACTTTTCCTTGCTCCCTAAGAATTCCAGAATGTTCTCATCACTGTGCTTCTTCTTGGGTTTTTGGGGGTATGTGTTGTTTTTCTTTTGTAACAGGGTCTCATTCTATTGCCCAATCTAGAACGCAGTGGTGAGATCATGCCTCACTGCAGCCTCAAAATCCTGGGCTTACGTGATCTTCCCATTTCCAGAGTACTTCTTCCCTCCAGAGTACCTGAGACTACAGGCATGGGCCACCATACCTGGCTAATTTTTTAATTTTTTTGTAGAGACAGGGTCATGCTATGTTGCCCAGGCTGATCTCAAACTCCGAACCTCAGACGATCCTCCCATCTCAGCCTCTGGAATAGCCGTGACTACAGGCGTGAGCCACTGCACCCAGCTCAGCATCGAGCTTCTACATACGCTTTCCTCTGCACTGGGAGTGCTCTTGGTGGCTTGGCAAACTCAGCCCAAATGTCACGCAGAGCCCTGACCCCACAGATAGAAGGAGCACATTGGTCAGGAGCAAATTGGTCGTCTACCACAGCACTTTGTTCACACCTCTTAAACAGCACATTTATCTTTTCCTCAAAAGACTGAATGCCTTGGGTATTCTGACCTACTGCCTCAGAATCACCAGCACCTGGCATGCTGCCGGGTTTATCTGAGAAGTTCAATAGATTTTTTAAAAAATAAAATAAATAACTGGGCACAGTAGTTCACGTCTATAATCTTGACACTCTAGAGGCCAAGGCAGGTGGATTGACTGAGCTCAGGGGTTCTAGACTAGCTTGTGCAAGAGCAAGTCCCAATCTTTACTAAAAATAGACAAGTAAGTTGGATGTTGTGGTGGGCCTCTGTAATCCCACCTATTCAGGAGGCTGAGCCAAGAGGATCACTCAAACCCAGGAGTTTGAGGTTGCTCTGAGCTATGATGCCATGGCACTCTACCCAGAGTGACAGAGTGAGATTCTGTCTTAAAATAAAATAAATAAAACACAACAAAAGTTCAAGCTGAAGTTAACCTCCCTCCTCAAATATTTTTTCCACCACCACTTCCCGCCCCCCGCCCCCGCCAAAGACCCAAAGAAGAAAATCTCGAAATCACCTCTGACTCTCTTTCCCTCACTCCTACCTCCAGTTAGTCAATAATTCTATTTCCAGGCATTTTCCAGACACACCCTCCCTTCACACTCACACCACACTGCCCAGCTCATTCACTCCCGCTCCTGACAAACATTACTGCTCACCTACTTGGCACCAGCACTGTGCCGGGACCAGCTCTATGAAAACAAAATAATATACAATCCAGTTGCAACTCATTCACAATCTATTCAGGAAAACCGACAAAAATTGTAAACAGGTGAGCCATAAATCATGAAGATAAGCACAATACTTTCGATTAGCAAAGTGTGCTTCCAAAACACAGGGTGAGGAGCAGCTTATCTTCCCATGAAGGGCCAGGGAAGGCTGGGGCCTCTCTCCTCTGGGTGGTGTGGCGGGCCCGGCTTTCCCGGGTCAGATGAAGGCTGTGTCACACTCGCTGGCATCATCACAGTTGGGCCGATCCACCCTCCAGGCGCTTGGCATTCTGCCCCTAGTCCATCCTCACCTTCTCTCTGCCTGGTGACCAATCCTCTCTTGGGAAGGCTTTCCCTTTGGGCTGGAGGTCAGCTATGAATGGTCCAGTTCCACAGAGGACACAGACACTCACCCAGCCTAGTCAAACAGCCTCATGCCAGGGGCTGACCACAAAGGCCTCTATGCAGGCTCTTCCCTCTGCCCAAGCACCTGTGCCCCTGGGTGGACCAACTGTAACAGCCTTCCCATTCCTGGCAGCCTCCTACATGCCACCTCCACCTCACCTGCCATGGAACTCTACCGCACTCATCTAGAGATAGGGGGTAGGGGAAAAGGGGTGGGGGAAAGAAAAGAGGGCAGGAACTAAAGAGGGGAGAGACAAAGGACAGTGACAGGCGACAGAAAGATAAAACACAAAGTTCTGTTCATGTGGTTCTTCATCATTTCCAGGGCTCACATAGAGACCCCACGTGAACCTCCTACCAGGGGAACATGGGGTAGGTATGGGCAGGGTAGGTATAGCTCAGCACCACACAGTGAAGGTCAACAGCCAGCGAATGGCAGACACTGCCCATCAGTAGGCGCCAAAGATAATCGGCCACTTTGAGTTGCGTTCAGGGCGGAGGCAGCATCTCGTTATCGCAGAAACTGAAGAACCAAAGCATGGCTGGGTCAGTGGCTTCTCTTTGCTCACAAAGGAACAGCTAGGAGGAGCGCTCATTTTCACTCTGATGCTTTGCACTCTGGTGTGACAGAAACAGGAGGATCCGTCACCTGGGGTGGGGCAGGGAGAGCGGCAGCCCCACAGAGCCTATGAGTCACACAGCTCAGGGCTCCTTTCTGAGGAGACTTTTGTAAGGCCGTGCATGGGACACAAGAGCTCTTTTCACACAAAATTGACAGAAAGTTTTCACCTACTGCAGAAACTCCCCCCTTGAAACTTTAAAGTCAACTTCATTTCCTTTTATAGCTTCTAAAGAAGGAAGAACCTGGGGTGGGGTGCTATTCTCAGGAGCCTGGGGCCTTGGGTCAGGCCCTTCCCCGCTGATAGGATGGTCTCTGAGCTGCAACCCTGCCGGCTGCTTCTCTTTCCTTCCTATTTTTAAGACCTTGAAGTATGAACAAGTTCATGTCAGTTTTCTTCCTCAGCCTTGACTGGAAGTCCAGCTCAGATGACTGGAACCCTTAGAACATCTTCACAGTTGCCTCAGGAGGTCTGAGAATGGTCAGCTCTTGAAACTTTCTAAGGGCAGCAATCCAGGAGCCTGGCGGTTGTGTTTAGGTGGAATCCAAAGGGAGAGACAGCAGGAAGGGGAGAGAAGGGGGTGGAATTTCACAGGTGGGGCCCAAGGAATCAGATCAGATCTTTGTGTTCTAGAATCAGTCATTCAGATGAGGGTCCCTAGGCCAAAGGTCTGTAACCTCTGACTGGAAAAGGTCCTGAGGAAAAGAATGAAAGAGAAACTGAAAAAGGACAAGAAGGAGGGGCCTAAGATGTGCAGAGAGCAAGTGGCTCCCAGGAGCACAGCATTTTATGGTTGCAAAGTGCATCCTTGTATATTATCTCTGGAAACCCCTCCGTCTCTGGGAGGGGGAACGAGCTACCTCATTACTCATGTCGCAGGTGAGGAAACTGAGGAAAAGAAAGACTTTGGTGACGTACCCACAGCTAGAATAGGAAAGACCAGACTCCTGACAGTGGCGCTACCCTAGATGCTTGGGTGCCACTGAATAGCCACCACTGAGCAGGGCACACACATGAACCAGCCTCAAAATGAGCGCATTCAGCCCCACGTCCTGGTCCCCCAAGTCCATTCCTGGGTCACCTCTGCCAGCGCCACAGAAATCCATGACATTACAGGCTCCAGAACTCAGCCACCATGATGTCTTGCCACCAGCTCTCCACAGAGCCCCAGCAGAAATGTCCTGGGTCAGCTCCAATCTGCAGGCCCTCCGTGGAGTTGTCAGTTAGGTTTTGAGGAAGTCACTGAGAGGCAAAGACTTCAGCCCACGGGACTTGTGTTTTGTTGCCTGGCCTTTTTTAGGGTGTCTGTCAGGGTGCGGGGGAGCTTGTAATTATTTTTTTTTAATTGGGGTAAAATATGCACAACCTAAAATTGGCCATTTTAAGGGCGAGTTTAGCAGGATTAAGTACATTGATGTGGCTGTGTCTCCACCATCCAGCTCCAGAACACTCTTCATCCTGCAAAACTGAAACTCTCCACTGTTGAACAGGGACTCTCCATTTCCTCTTCCCTGGCGCTGGCAACTGCCCTTCTACTTTCTGTCTCTGAACTTGATGACCCCAGAGGGTCCACATGAGTGGAGTCAAAGAGCATCTGTCCGTTTGTCCCTGGCTTATTTCACTTAGCGTGACGTCCTTAAGTTTGACCCATGTTTGTAGTGGGCATCAAGGTTTCCTTCCTCTCAGAGGCTAACATTCCTTTATAGGTGTACGCTGCATCTTCTTTATCCGTTCATCCCTCAAGGATACTGAGCGGTTTCTGCCTCTTATTACTGTAAATAATGCCGCCGAGAACATGGGTTGGCCTTTCACTTTCTCCTTAAACTTGTCCCCTGCTCTTTTGTACTGTTGTGGGTTATTTAGAGGCAGACAGGTCCTGTTTAAACCCTGATCTGCATCCCAGAGTGACTCTACCAAAGTCCACATCCCAAGCTATTCACGTGCCAGGTATTGGCCCTCCAGAGTCAGCATCATCTGACCCGGGAGAGGGGCTCATACTCTCTGGTAGCACAGCTGAGGTTTGTAATGGCTGCAGGGAATTAGCCAGAACTGTCTTCACCATGGTCAGGCTGACTAGACACACACAAATCACTATCTAGTTGAGAAGGTGCCTTCACGAGCATGGACAAAGGGTTAAAAGACACCAAAGAGTTCTACTCTTTGTGACTTCTCAACATTAAACTGTCTTCAGAGTCCACAGAGGTTTTACTTAAACTGAAGAGCTTCCCCTGCTTAATCTTTCCCCCACAAAGCCATTTGGAAATTAAACACAATTTTGCTAAAACGAGCAAGGATTTCACCCAACAGAAATTAAATGTACTTACATTATTTTTCTATTTGAGCACTTAAAATGTTTTAGGGTGTAAGAATCAGATCACTCAGGATAATACTTAACTGAGGATGAGGATGGCTCTCTAACCCACCTTCCTCCTGCCCCAGAGATCTGTCACTCCGCTCTCAACCCCGGACTGATATCTGCGTGGTATTGGCCACACTGACTGACGGCCAGGGGACATGTACTCACCAGCAGGGTGTGTCCCTCTGGTCTCTTCCAAGGACACTTAGTTGACTTTCACACCAATTTTCTCCTGTCAGAGAGAGGCCAGGCCTACAGCGGCTACTGGAGTCAGGGGAAGGCAGCCAGCTTGTGCCACACGGCCACTAGGAGTCACTTCATGCCAGTGTTCACTTCCTGCATGCTGGAGTCACAAGTCACATTCAGCTGCAAAGGTAGTTATGCTTTTAAAAAGAAAAAAAAAGTAAAAGGAAAGGAAGAAAGCAATCAAACCAGGGAAGGGACCTGAAGTTTGGGCCTCAGCATGAGTCACTGAATCAAAGTTCAGCAACCACATGCAAAGCAGAGCTTCCTGTGGGGCTGGAGGAAGCCAGGAGAGCCTCCAAGAGCGGCTGCTCCCAGCTCCCACTTCTGCCCCTGCCTGAGAAACACCTCTGATCTTAGCTGCTCCTCACGGCTAAATGGGAGGCAAGAGCATCAGGGGACGGAGAGAACACAGAGCTGGGTGTGGGGAGAAGGGTACATAGGGCACCTGGCATGGAAGAGGACTCTCAAAAGAGGGGGAATCCCAAGCAAGTCATAAAGTCCTTTGGGCTCAGGGACCAGGGCACTCGCCTGAGTTAGGGGTAATGGCCCAGCATGGAGTGGGCAGTGGCTTCTCCCTCATTGTGGCAGGGCAGTCTGGCCCCAGGTCCACCTGAACACAGCCTTCTGCAGCCCACTGTGCCACCAGCCTCAGCAGGGACAGGAAACAGATCCAGAATTCTGGGACCATTTCTTGAACTAAGGGATGCCCATCAGAGGTGAAAAGAAGAGAAAAGAGCACAATCAAAACACATAGCAGTTCCCCTCTCAACAAACAGCCGTGTCTTTGGGAGTAGCCTGCCCAAAGACATGTGGTCACCCTGCCAGTCAGGCTGAGAGCCTGGCAGCTGGTGCTGAGGGAGTACGAAGGGCCCCAGTTGGCCACGATTTGCTGCTTGCTTTATCCATTCCCCAGTCTTCCAAAGAACATTTGAAGCAAATGAGAATATTAAAATGCAGAGAATGGGATAATTAAAATAAAAATTAAAAGTGCAATCAATGCCAGGCGCAGTGGTTCACACCTACCTATAATCCCAACACTCTGGGAGGATGAGGTGGGCCGATTGCCTGAGCTCGAAAGTTCAAGACCAGCCTGAGCCAGAGTGAGACCTCATCTCTAAAAATAGCCAGGTGCTGTGGCAGGCACCTGTAGTCCCAGCTACTCGGGAGGCTGAGGCAAGTGGGCAATCACTTAAGCCCAAGACTTTGAGGTTGCTGTGAGCTGTGATGCCAGGGAACTCTATCGAGGATACCAAAAAAGAAAGTGCAATCAAATCATTAGAAGGATAAGGAATACTGTTCTAGAAAGCTAGATTGGAATGATCACTGCACTGGAACCTGATTCCAGCCTTCAGTTTTCTAATAACAATTCCCATTTGTTCAGCACCAATAATACATCTGGTACTTTACATTGAAGCATCCTAATCCACACAGCAGCTGTGTGACCCAGGAGTAATTATTCCCCTGGTGAGATGCACTTGTAGGGGCTTTGTAAGGGTAACTATAGTGAATAGAAACCCAGGACCATCAGGCTCCAAAAGGTGTTTACACAACCACATGTTGCCTCTAAACTTATAAAACCCTACAAAAAGCATGCAGAGTTTTCAAGAGAACCAAATATTTTCCTGGTGTTAAATTTTAGGGGGAATGTAATCCTCATGTTGAATAACATCAGACAATCCCTTCCACTCAAATCCTGTGAGGAGATGGCCAGGGCAGACTTGAAATGCCTAGCCCTCACTGGAAGCTCCAGGAAAAGCTGAGGGTATAACCTTATACTTCAACTCAGGGAAGTTATTTCGGTGGGGAAATGGGTCAACATTGTCCAAGAGCCGTGTCCTCTGTCTAACCAAATAAAGCAACAGAACCTAGAGACAGTGGGCTCCTTGGATGATCTCATACTAGATGACTGAGCAACATTTCTTTTAGGTATGGGAAAGCAATCAATCAAAGAAGAAATTCATTCTCTCAGGAGATTACTGAGTGCCACCCCTGGGTAATGAAATTTAAGGATCCCAATTAGGATTCAACCCCAGAAAAACAGCACATTCTTCACGGGACAGAGCTCACAGCGGCAGCACAAAATTGTTTCTCAAAAAAGATATTGGAATCTGCTCAACTAGTAAACAAGTATTTGGGAGAGGCCCCTAAAATTCTGTGCCTTAAATACTGGAGAGATTATTTAGAGCAGAAAAATTGTTACTCAGTTGCCACCACTAAGAAAAGAACCATGAGGCTGGATGAGATGGCTCAGGCCTATAATCCCCCCATTCTGGGAGGCTGAGGCCAGTGGATTGCTTGAGCTCAGGAGTTCCAGACCAGCCTGAGCAAGAGTGAAACCCCCTCTCTAAAAATAGCTGGGCATTGTGGCAGGGGCCTATAGTCCCAGCTACTTGGGAGGGTGAGGCAAGAGGATCACTTGAGCCCACGAGTTTAAGGTTACTGTGAGTCATGATACCACAGCACTCTACCCAGGGCCACAAAGTGAGACTGTCTCAAAAAAGAAAGAAAGAAAGAAAAGAACCATGGCCAGGTGCAGTGGCTCATGCCTGTAACCCCAGTGTTTTGGGAGGCCAAGGCAGGAGGATTGTTCGAGGCCAGGAGTTGGAGACCAGCATGGGTAACATAATACAACCCTGTCCCTAAAAACAAAATAAAACGAAAGAACCACCATAGGGTCCCTTTACAGTATCTGATATTGTAAACTCATATTGATTCCTCTCCACAGTTACAGGGAGTTAGCCGTTATGACTCTGAGAAGCTGAAAGAATTAAACCACAATTTAAGCTGTATATTGTCCACTTGAACAAGAAATAAGGCCCACTAGAGGTGACCAACCATCACTGACCCAAAACTAGTCTCTGCCCATGAGAGACAGGAGAGAAGGCAGCAGCTGTCCCCCTGAGAAAAGCCTCAAACACTTTTCTCTTCTGCTTGTTTAAAACTTGGCATAGAATTTGCCTCAAGCCTATTTCTGCTCACTCTGGCTCTTGCGGTGAGATTGAGGTCTGGGCTTTCAGGAAGCCACCTGGAGGTGTTGAGACAGTGGATTGTAGACATGTGGGTACAGACCCTCACCACAGAGGAAGGCTCAAACCCACAGACAGATATTTGCCATGGAGCCCCAGAAGCTCCTCGATGGACCCCGTCAGCACCCCTGGCTTGGCTGCCTCCTCCTATCTGCAGCACCGGTGAACACCAAGAACAGCCTTTACTTTGTTGTCTGTTTCTTTATTGAGCTAACGTGGAACATCTACAGCTATCTGCAGCAGAGACATGGACGTTCATAGGTTGGGTCCTGCTGGCAACTGCTCGGTGACTTTCCAACGAGCTGTCTACCAGCGGTGTGAGGGAGTTCCCGTTTCTCCATCTCCTGCCAACGTGTGGGATTGTGAGACGTTTTGCTTCTGCCAATGCGACGTGTGATAAATGGTCTATCACGGTTACTTTAACTTTCATTTCCCTGGTTCCTAGTGAACTTGAGGATCCTTTCCTGTTCATTCGCCCCCACTATTCCTCTTTTTTCCTCCATCGTCCATTTTCCTATGGTGTATTCTTTCCTTCTACTTGTATGAACCTTTGCATATTCTTCATATTGATCCTTTATCTTTTGTATATGCTGTGCAAATACTCACTGCAAATCTAACTAACACACATCTTTTAGCTTTATTTATAATGTTTTGGGGGCCTACAGAAGTTTTTACTCTTGTGTAGTCAAAACATGGCATTCTACCAAAGGGTGACAAAGTGAGACTCTATCTCAAAAAAAAAAAAAGGTTGCTCTACACGATGTACCATGTTAATATAAACACCGAGTGACATTTCTGCCCCTGAGTAGAGACATTAATGTAAATAAATACAGTTGAACCTCCATAGTTGACCACCTCCTTAAGTTGACCTGATTTTCATACACTGGCCACGCAGCACATGTACAGATCAGTACATTAGCCTGTTCCTCACGTTGACCACCTCCAGCTGTTGACTGGTTTGTTACAGTCCCCGGGGTGATCAGCTTACAGAGATTCCACTGTCATTACCGCCACATGATAATGTTAGGTTTCTCGACCTCAGTGTGATTGATTTGCAGCTGGATAATTCCAGGCTGTGGGGCTGTCCTGTGCCCTGTAGGATGTTCCACTGCATCCCCGGGCCAGCATCAAAGCTACCTGGAGCACACCTGTCCCCACCATGACAACTAAAGATGTCCCCAGACATTAGAAAATATTTCCTTGGGGGAAAAGCTGCCCCTGGTTCAAAACTGCTGGGTTAGAGGGACAGCCAGGTGCATAAGCTGAGAAAGACTTACTGGGGAAACGACGGCTCGGCTGACTCTACAGGATGAAGTAGTGTTCCAGATGAAGAAGTCTGGGGTTCTCGGACATTCCAGGTGGAGGAAAAATCTAGGCATAGATTCAGAGGCACAAGGAAGCATGACATGATCCCCATGGCTGGGACTAAGGCACCTGGTAAATTCACCCAGCTCCCGAAAAACTTGGAAAGCATTCTTTTCTTTTTTTTTCAACGGAGTCTCATTCCATCACCCTGAATAGAGTGCTGTGGCATCATAGTTCACAGCAACCTCAAGTGATCCTCTTGCCTCAGCCTCCCAAGTAGCTGGGACTACAGGCACCTGCCACGACACCCACCTAATTTTTCTGTTTTTAGTATAGACCAGGTCTCACTCATGCTCAGGCTGGTCTCAAACTCCTGAGCTCAAAGGATCCTCCCTCCTTGGCTCCCAGAGTGCTAGGATTACAGGCATGAGCCACCATGCCCAGCCTTAGAAAGCATTCTTTAAAAAGTACTCTCATTTGGCGGTACCCAAAGCTCAGTGGGTAGGGCACTGGCTACATACACCCAGGTCGGTGGGTTCGAACCTAGCCCAGGACCTGATAAACAACAATGATGACTGCAACAACAACAAAAAAAATCTGGGGGTTGTGGTGGGCGCCTATAGTACTAGTTACTTGGGATGCTGAGGCAAGAGAATTGCTTAAGCCCAAAAGTTTGAGGTTGCTGTAAGCTGTGACACCATAGCACTTTATTCAGAGTGACAGAGTGAGATTCTGTCTCAAAAAAAAAAACAAAACTTTCATTTAAAAACTAAAATTAATGAAATCATTAATTAATATCTTTTTTCCTATACAGGCTATTTTAAGATTTTGAAATAAAATGGCTCCATTTCTAGGCTACCAGGATGCCATCAGGTTGGGAAAACTGACAATCTCATAATGCTAAGGCTGATAAACTGGCCCTAATCAAGGGAAAAACCTGGCTTGCCAAAGATTGTCTAACATCTGAGGTCGCAGGCCTTCCTATCAACCAATAATCAAAGTAGGAAAAGTAATGGCCCTCCAGGCATTCTCTTACTCTATTCTTTCTCCAACCTTGGCCTCTGCCTTCATCACCCTATCCTTTAGTGTCTGATTTACCAACAGCTCAAATGCCTGCTATATGTTTTGACCCTAGAGATACTTCCTCTTTAGACAGCGAGTTGTGTCTGTGTAACCTCGATAGATTGGCAGTTTAGAAAAGCTCCCTAAAGCTGCCGTAATGCATAGTTACTATGCATTGAAGCTGTCTCTGAGAGAACCGCCTTTTCTGGAGTCTATAGACCCCTTACAAGAAGCTCCTGGGGGAGATACAAGACCATTTATACTACCACTCTCTCCATTGCCAGGAAGAGAGACTATAAACAAAGACACAGGACTCTGGGAAACAGGCAGAGGAACGTGGATGGTGGCAAAGGATCATGAGTGATGAAGTACATACAGCACCTAACTCGTGGGCCAATGACACTGGCTTCTTATGAGGCCACATTTGAATACTTGCCAACATCCTGTGGTTTAGAAACTTGGGTTCTAAAACTCAGCTCAACATCTTTGCTAATCTGTAGCCAAGGTGCTGTAGAAGCTTTTCTTGAGCTCTGCAAACACTTTGTCCCCTGTAGTAGGTTAAATTGTGCCCCCTAAAAGATAAGTTCAAGTCCTAATCTCCAGTATCTATAAATGTGACTTTATTTGGAAATAGAGTCTTTGCCAATGTTATCAAGTTAAGAGGCAGTCATACTGGATTCGAGTGAGCCCTAAATCCAATGACTGGTGTCGAGAAGAGAAAGGACAGAGATTTGAACAGAGAGAGAGATGCAGAGGAGACACAGCAGGGCCATGTGAAGACAGAGGCAGGGTAGAGTGATACAGCCATAAGCCATGGAACAGCTTGAGAAGCTGGGAGGAGGCAAAGGAAGACCCTCCCCGAGAGCCTTCAGAGCATGGCCCTGCCAACACCTCGATTCAGACTTCCAGCCTTCAGAGCTGTGAGAGAATATATTTCTGTTGTTTCAAACCAAGCTGTTTGTGGTAATTTGTTAGGGTAGCTCTAGGAAACTAATTCACCCTTCAAACACCAAACACCATCCCTGGAGCTCTTAGTTGTGCTAACTATCCACTCACAGCTAAGTGTACTCCTACCACACAGTGGGAAGACAGCAGAAGAGCTATAGAGTGAGTCCTGTGCCAGAAGGACCTGGCAGGCCAAGGGTCAGCTGCCCCCATGTGCAGCCTGCAGCCTGTGCCTGCACGGGCTGAGTGCCCCCTCCCTGCACATCCCAGATACACCTGGGAACCAGGCAGGCTTCATGGTCAAGACTGTAAGCAAATGCTAGGGTAGGCGGCCTGAACATGTGGTTTTGGCTGTCTGAGAGTAGGAGAAAATTATCAGTGTAACAATGGAACACCACCTACATTGAAGATAAATATGCATACTGACAGCTGCTGAGACTGCAGTACTTGTGAGGCCAGTTTCCCACTATGTGAGGTACTCCTCTGTAGGCCATATGTGCCATGATGAATATAAAGTGCCTGCCCTCAAAATGCTTCCAGGAGAGCCCTCAGACACACATCCCTGCAATGGAGCATGACCACCCTTGACCGTGTGGACTCAATTCTGACCCTGCTTCTACCCATCAAAGATGTTTTACTAAAACAATATGCAGCCACGGTCATTCCAAAGTTATTTGAAATATCTTCTATAATGCCAATTGAGTGATTATGTAGCAAATTGTATGACTTTAACATTTTTTTACTGTTGGGATAGCCATGCTCCCTTCTAGCATTGCACCAACTTGGATATCAAATGCAAGTCTCAGCGGCCAGCTGTGGTGGCTCACGCCTGTAATCCTGAATGGGTGGATTGTTTGAGCTCAGGGGTTCAAAACCAGACTGAACAAGAGTAAGACCCTGTCTCTACTAAGAATAGAAAATTAGTCTTTCGGCTGGAGATACCACCTTCCAGTAACTCACTAAAATGATGAACACAAAGGGAAAGAGGAGAGGCACCTGATGCGTGTTCTCCAGGCCTTTCAGAAAACAGAGTTGGTTCTTTGGCCACATACATGCAAATCTAAAAGAAAGGTTGATATTGTACATATGGGAATGGGTAGTGTTTGAAAAGGCATGCCACACAGATGTTACTGTGGCAAAACTGGAAGTCTACAATGTGACCCAGCATGCTGCTGGCATTGTAAACAAACAAGTTAAGAGCAACATTCTTGCCTAGAGGATTAATGTTCACCTTGAGCATATTAAGCACCTTAAGAGCTGAGATAGCTTCCTAAAACTCATGAAGGAAAATGATCAGAAAAAGAAGGAAGCCAAAGAGAAAGGTACCTGGGTTCAACTGGAGCATCAGCCTGCTCCACCCAGAGAAGTTCACTTTGTGAGAACCAATGGAAAGGAGTCTGACGAATTCATGGCATAATAGGCATATAGCATAAAGAACTAAGAATCCCAGTCGAACAAGATCATAAAGTGCTGGAATCTATTCCCCATGAACTCACGGCATAATAAGCATAGCAAGCTTTTTAACATTCAGTGGAAAGGCCCCTCCCTGAGCTACTGGAATCTTTTCCCTATGAATTCATGGCATAATAGATATAAAAAAATAAAAGGCTACCACAGCCTATATCCTAGCACTCTAGGAGGCCAAGATAGGCAGATTGCTTGTGCTCAGGAGTTCAAGACCAGCATGAGCAACAGCAAGACCCTGTTTCTAAAAATAGCCAGGCATTGTGGCAGGCGCCTATAGTCCCAGGTACTCAGGAGGCTGAAACAAGGAATACTTGAGCCCAAGAGTTTGAGGTTGCTGTGAGCTATGACACAATATCACTCTGCCAAGGGGACAAAGTGAGACTCTGTCACAAACACACACACACACACACACACACAAAGGCTACTGTAAAATAAATACATACATACATAAACTAAAATAATAAAAATAGAAAAATCAGCCAACCATTGTGGCAGGTGCCTGTAGTCCTGGCTACTTGGGAGGCTGAGGCAAGAGGATTGTGTAAGCCCAAGAGTTTGAGTTTGCTGTGAGGTATGACTCCATGGCACTCTATCCAGGGCAAGAATGAGACTCTCTTTCAAGAAAAAAAGAAAAATGCAGGTCTTAGTTCATACATCACCTGATCTGGGAGGTCTACTTTGATGCAAACCTGGCTTTGGGGTTATGTGTGGAACAGATATTAAATGAAATCATACTCCACACCATCTGAGGAATCTGGTGACTACCCTTGGTGAAGGTTACTCTCAGAGTAACTTTTTTCAACTATCCCAGTGCCACCTCCTTCCTTGGTAATAATACGCTGGAATTTTCTACTGCCTGGCAAATCTCCAAGCTTCTGGGTTTTGCATTCGGTGCAGTTCTGTCCTGATTTCCTCCTATGGGCCCCTGCCTCTCTCTTCACGGTGTTCTTGTTAGATGACCCTCTGTTGCTCTCCCTTCCATATCTTGCTTGATATCACCTTCATTCACCTTCACTCCTGACTCAAGTTTTCCAACTCAGATTCCCAACGTCTCTCCACAGACCAAAAACAAAACTCTTCTCCTTTAAGGAACCTGAGGTCATTGTGGTCTTGTTCTAGATTGGTGGCCATGAAACAGCCCTTTTCTAACTTCTCTATACCAACTCTCTTGCTAGTATGTTACCATATCTGCAATCCTATATGTGTGTCCAGCTTCCTGTGTTCTAGGTAGAGTAAATAACAAATATTAATTAATTGCCTGTAAGTCATCACTCAAAACCCCTGCCCACCTGCCCATTCAAAGAGGAGGCAACACTCGAAATTGTTAACTCTTAGCAGTGACCCTAGCACAATTAATTAAGCCTCAATAACAGTCCAGTGTGGATAAAATAAAGGGAGAATAAAGATTATCCCCTTAGCAGACGGACAATTGAGATTATTTGCTTTAAAAGGTGTTTTGAAAATGACAATTGAGATTATTTGCTGTAGAAGGAGACAGTTTGGGAAATGAAGGGGATCTCCACACTGTCACTTAACAACAGGAAGCACAGCCTCTCTGAAATTTCCCATCACAACATGGTTTCATAGCAACAGCCCCTGAAAGGTGAGGTTTCTATGATTTCGATTTTACTATTTATTATACACTCTTTGTGACTCAGTCTAAATGTGTAAGAAATGTGAGACTTAACTTTGTTATGGAGAGTGGAAAACAAAGATGATTCTTTAATAAGCAACAAATGTATTACAAGACATTTGTAAAAGTATAATTGCTGAACCTATTTAAACCTGTTCTTATTTAGCCCTTAATAGTTCTGATCAACAATCTTTGAAAATTCAACTGGTAAGAAAGATAAAGCTGAAACTTTATAGTGATATTATAACTAAGAATTGGTAGGCTCAAACTAACATTTCTTTTTTTTTTTTTTGAGACGGAGCCTCAAGCTATCCCCCTGGGCAGAGTGCCATGGCATCACAGCTCATAGCAACCTCCAACTCCTGAGCTCAAGGGAGTCTCCTGCCTCCGCCTCCCAAGTAGCTGGGACCACAGGCACCCGCCACAACGCCCGGCCATTTTTTGGTTGCAGCCATCATTGTTGTTTGGTAGGCCCGGGCTGGGGATTCGAACCTGCCACCTTAGGTATATGTGGCTGGCGCCTTAGCCCATTGAGCCACAGGTGCCGAGCCCAAACTAACTTTTCTTTAAAAAAAATCTATGAACAATTCACTCAATTTTTTTTTAGTTTTAGTAAAAGTCAGTAGGATATATCACTGGAGCCTGTTTATTTTTTGTTTGTTTGTTTGTACTTATTATTTTTTTTTTGGTAGTTTTTGGCTGGGGCTGGGTTGGAACCCACCACCTCTGGCATATGGTGCCAATGCCTTATTCCCTTGAGCCATAGGCACTGCCCTGGAGCCTGGTTTTAAGAGTTCATCTAAACCAGTGGTTCGCAACCTTCTTAATGCCATGATCCTTTAATACAGTTCCTCATGTTGTGGTGACCTCCAACCATAACTATTTTTGTTGCTACTTCATAACTGTAATTTTGCTACTGTTATGAATGGTAATGTAAATATCTGATATGAAGGATATATTTTCATTGTTACAAAGGGGTCGCAACCCACAGGTTGAGGACCGCTGATCTAAAGCCTAGAGAAGCAAAACAGAAGAAATGGGAAATACAGTCACTTTATCCTGGGTAGTGGTAGTAGAGCTAATGTTGATCAAGGATACTTGGTAAACACCATGGTTAGAGGAAATCGCCAGTCAAATCACTTTCTGATTGCTCTAACTCAGGGTTTCTGTCCACACTTTATCATAAAACCATAGGTTCTCATACCTAAAATATCAGCATTGCAATGAAAGATAGTTTTTCCTTGAAATGCTAAGTTCCAAAAATTTTTGCTGATTTTTCCAACTGAATCCATTGAATTCAAGTTTCAGGTGGCAGGTTTTTTCTTCTCATGGCTCCTATCACATGCAATCGATACTTCTCTCTTGCTCCTTTGTTCTTCCAGATCGCATTTTAGAACTTTTAGTATGGACAGTACTTATTATTTTCAGGATGGTTAGGATCTTACATTATTAAAAGTCTTTCTATTGACGGCTGAGAATTATGTACAATTGTGGGGAGATACCTGCTCTGAGCAGTGTGTTGGACCAGGTATCCTGAATGGTGAGTACCCCCTCCAAACTCCCCAATAAATCATCCATGTGCCACAACAATCATGGCTTGGCACGCACAGCACAGTGGTTGCAGAGCCAGCCACATACATGGAGGGTGGCAGGTTCGAACCCGGTCTGGGCCAGCTAAACAACAGCGAGAACTGCAACAAAAAATAGCTGGGCGTTGTGGTGGGTGCCTGTAGTCCCAGCTACTTGGGAGGCTGAGGCAAGAGAATCGCTTAAAACCAAGAGTTTGAGATTGCTATGAGCTGTTGACGCTACAGCACTCTACTGAGGGCGATACAGTGAGACTCAATCTCAAAAAATAAATAAATAAATAAATTTACAACAATCATACTTTTAAATGCATTGGTGATACCGCAAGACAGGGAAATTCCTCATGACCCATAAGTATATTAACACAGTGGTAAGCAAACCACCAGTCAGGGTGACCCTGCATGTGGAGCTGGGGACTAAGGGCCTCAGGTCACAGTGATGAGGGATAGATGAGGTTTGGGACTTGAAAGAGAATTGGGAAGCTGAATCTAAGATCTTCACATAAAGCCAGGAGACTAGAAAGGCTCAGCATCAGAGAAAGACTGGGTTAGGAAAAGACACCCATGAGGATTTCCCCCAATTTGTAATGATGGGGCTGTGAATGGGAGACTTTAGTAATAGACACATTTTCTCTGATGTTTTGTCAGCTCTAAGATGAGAGTTCAAAAGTACACTATGCTTACACATGGAAATGCCAAGCCAAGAAATCAAAGTGGCCAAGGCACTGGCTCACTTGGACTCTGAAAGGTAAATATAAATCCTCTCTGGAGAAAAGCATCCTCATTTAGGAACCATAGGAGTCCCAAAGTATGTACTCTCAATTTAAGGGAAAAGAATCCAAACGCACAAGGAAAGAAGTCACTATGTACAGGAGTAAGCAGGAAAAAAAATTTTTTTAATTCTCAAGAAATTAAGATATTGAAATTATCAAAACCATAAAGTAACTATATAAATAAAACCGAGTAGAAATAAATGAGCAAGGAAGAAAATAAAACCAAGAACCAAGAAAACTAAAAAAAAAAACAAACAAAAAAAACATCAAATGGAACTTCAAAAAAGTGAATTACTGAAATTAAAAATTCAGTAGATGGGTTAATTAGCAGAAGACCAAAGACGAAGTAAAACCTTAAAAGCCAGCAGCGCCTTTTCAACAAATAGTGCAAGTGGATATCCATAAGCTGCTCCCCCCCAATTCAACTCAAAACGGATCAGACTTAAATGTACAATATTTTTAGAGAGGGAAAAAAAAAAGGAGAAAAAGTTCAGAATCTAGTGCTAGACAAAGACTTCCTCTTACTTCTGACACCAAAAACAGGCCACAAAAGGGAAAACTGACAAACTGCAGCAAAATTAAAAATCTTTTGCTATGCAAAACTCTGTTAAGATGAAAAGGCAAGCTACACACATACTGGGAGAAAGTATCTGCAGACAATATATCCAGCAAAGAACTGGTATGCAAAACACATAAGGAATATTCAAAATTTTTTTAAAAAGCACAATTATGTAAGCGGGATCTTACTTAACAAATACAAATAGCATAACCTAATTCTTTGTACCCTCAATGAACCTGAATCAATAAATTAAGAAAAGATTTTTTAACTTTTTTAAAAAGCCAAGAAAATCCAATTAGATGTTCACCAAATAAGATGAGTACATGAAAAGGCGTTCGACTTCATTAACAACGAAGGAAACAAATGAAAATCAAAATAAGCTGTCACTACATACCTATCAGAATGGCAAAACCAAAACATGGTGACACCACTAAATGCTGGCAAGGACATGGATGAACCGAATCACTCACATTGCTGATGGCAACATAGGATGGTTTGAACAATTCTGCTGTTTCTTAAAATTCCAATTAAGCAATAACTGTATGACCTAATAATTGCACTCCTGAGCAGTTTCCAAAAGAAATAAAGACTAAGTTCACACACGTGACAGCAGCTTTATTTAGTACAGTCTCAAACTGTAAACAACCCAGATGCCCTTTAACGGATGAAGGGTCAAACTGTGGTACATTTGTACCATGTAATACTACTCAGCCATAAAGATCAATGAAACATGGAAGAACCTCCAAAGAGTAGGGGCAGGAAACACAGCCAATCCCAAAGAGGGTTTCTTCATAGACACAATCCTGAATGCCATAATCCTCAAACATCAAAATCCCGAAGATCACAATCACAGGATAGTTGTATCACGCCAGGCAGAACTATTTTTACTTTTTTTTTTTTAGAGACAAGAGTCTCACTCTGTTGCCCCAGGCTAGAGTGGCTTGGCTTCATAGCTCACAGCAACCTCAAACTTCTGGGCTGAGCTCCAGCAATCCTCTTGCCTCAGCCTCACAATGCCCGGCTAATTCTTTTATTTTTAGTAGGGGTCTTGCTCGTGCTCAGGCTGATCTCCAACTCCAGAGCTCAAGTCATCCACCTGCCTCAGCCTCCCAGAGTGTTAAGTTTTACAGGTGTTAGCCACTACGCCCAGCCTAGGCAGAACTGTTGCTTTGCTATTGTCTTTATTTAGACATTAAGTGTGGTTTAAGGAGATATAGATGTATGCCAGATCAACAAGGAGGGGACTTGTAGACTCAATTTTGTCAACTTGACCGATTTAAGGGATACCTAAAAACTTGCTAAAGCATTATTGTGACTGTATCTGTGAGAGTTTCCAGTAGAGGATAGTGTAAGTCTAAGTGAAATGGGTGAGAAAAATCAGTTGTCACAATCTTTCAGGTAATTGCAACTATAAAGCTGGAGGCCCCCAATTATCAGTCTGAGTGACATGGATTTATACATTTCCCTTTTTGACCTATTTCTTTATAAAAAGAAATACAGTTATGTCTGCTCATAACTGTTAAACCTGTGCAAGTGTCATTAATATACCTTTTCATGCTTGCAAAAATGTTATTGTCTCCAATTTTGTGTAATGGGCCTATGAAGTGTTTTGTCATGTTTTTTATATGTTTCTCAAATAAATCCCCTTTTAAAAATTTAAATAAATATCTTTTAAAGAATTTTTAAATTAGACTTTCCAAAATAATATTTTTGGAATTGTGATTTTTAGGATTTTAGACTTTGAAGGACAACATGAGGGGTCCCTGTAATATGAAAATGTTCTATAGCTCCACTATCTGTCAATGTTAACATTTTGGCGATTATGGTATATGTATACTATAGCTTTACAAGACGGTACCATTGGGAGAAACTAGGTAAAGAGTACACGGGATCTCTCTGTATTATTTTTACAATTAACTTCAAAATAAAAACTTTAATTTGCAATAGCAAAAAAGCAGCCAGAAAGAAAAGTTACATTACATCCAAAAGAATGATATTTGAAATGACAAAAGATATCTCCACAGTAATTAACAAAAGTCAAGACAGTAAAAAAAAAAACAAAGTACTGAGGAAAAATATTAATGTAGAATTATGTAGAGAAATAATAGAAAATCAACCTTAAGGAACATAGATGAATTAAAAATATTTCTGATAAACAAAAACTAACAGTTTACCACCAATAGACTATCACTATAGCAACATCAAACTTTCAGAAAAAGGGAAAATTTTCCCAGGTGAAAGGTCTGACATGTAAGAAAAATGGTAAGTGAAGGAACTATTTTAACATGTGGGTAAATCTAAACAATTATTTGTATAAGAGGAATAATAATCACAAGGCCTAATTTTTTCTTTTCTTTTTTTTTTAAAGAGACAAGGTGTTGCTATGTTGCCCAGGCTTGGAGTGCAGTGGCTACTCACAGGTGTGAGCCGCACCCTGCAGACTCCAAGGATCCTCCTAGCCCAGCTTCCTAAGCAGCTGGGACTGCAAGTATGCACCATTGTGCCTGGCTCAGCGTCTAATTTTAAAGTTAAAAATCACAAGCTAAGACTAAAACAGTGGATGATTATGGCCCAATAGTTACAAGAGGAGTGATTTAAAGAGTTCCAAGACTCTCAATAAGACAGGAAGATAAAGATATTAACATTATACTGTAAGTGTAAACAGTAAAATTCAAAGGCAGTTTCTTTCCCAAAACAAAAAGCGGGGAAGTGGAATTATTTTTTTTATTAATTAAAAAAAAAGGTAGAAACAGAAAAAGCACTAAATAAGAAAGTAGGAATAAATCCAAATACATCAATAAGATTACATTTAAAAATAATCTACCTATATGCTGTTCATGACACACAGACATTCATCAATAAAGGAGAAATAAAAGGATAGGAAAAAATGTACCAGCTAAACAATAAGCAACTTCATCAATAAATTAAAAACTTGATAATTCCCAGAAAAATGCAATAACAAAAATGATTAACACTAAAGACATGGAAAAGCTAGTAATTCTATAATCTTGAAATCTAATTAATAGTTCAGAAATGTTCTCACAAAAGAAATACAAGGTTCAGATAATTTTATAGGAAAGCTTTATCTAACTTTCAAGGAATAGATAATTTAAATCTTTTTCTTCACTTCCAAGAAAACAGAAATACTTCCTGACTTAGTATCTACAATATATTAAAAAAAACAACAAACTCCTTAAAGAAATTAGTTAGAATAAACCTAAGTGGGCAACAGACATGAAACAAGCTCTTCACAGAGAGGAATCAGAAATGAAAAATTAACTTCCACCCTTACCTTCCCCATCTTAAAAACCTGTACAAAATGTATACAGCAAATTTTTTCAGACACTGGACAACAGCCAGTGCAGGATAGTGACTCCTGAGGGAAGGGAAACAAATATAGAAAGCCCTACGGCTGCCAAGTTTACTATAGGGAGATCCCAGGCCATAGCACTAGGCTAGAGAAGGAAACTCTAAATTGTAGGTAGACAATTTAGGGAAGTCAAGGTAAAATCCGTAGAGCAGAGTAGTAAGGAGGAGGGAACTCCAGAGGGCTCCCCTTGGATCCTCAGCTAAATACCATTAAGTGTATGCACAGTGAAAAAAGTACCCAAGGCTGGAAAAAAACTACTAGAAGCAGAAACTACAATTTGAGAGTTCATATATGGGTCAGAATAAATAGTTCATGTTCCTAAGAGGCAGAGTAGCGAAATTGTGTAACAGGGAAGATTATTCAGAAGGGTATTCCTTAGCAGTGGATCAAATTAGCCCTAGATTAAAGGCCATTCCAGTCCTAACTAGTTACACTTAAAAGCAATGAAATGATGAAACTGCTTCCAAGTAACTTAATCTTATCCTAAGAACAAAGCTTAAAATACTTAAAGGAAATTAAAATCCAATACAGGGGTGGGGAGATATAGGAAGGGTTGGGGTCAGATGGGAATAAATCAATAGAGACAGATTAGAAATGATGCAGGTAACACACTGCTCACGTACATTGAAACAGCTATTATAAACATACACCAGATGTTCAAAAAAATAAAGTGTGAACGTGTTAGGAAGAGACATAGAAGACAAAGACACATAGAACTTTCAAAGATTAAAAACAGAATGGTCTGAGGTGAAAAACACACTGGATGAGATCAAAAGGAGATAAGATAGCTCAGATGGAAAGATTAATGAATAATGAGGACACAGCAAAGAGAGGAAAGACTTTTAAAAAACCCTGAAGAACATGGGTGTGCTGTGAGACAATTTCAGGTGGTGTAACATACCTACCAGTAACTGGACTGTAGTTGAGTGAAGAGGAACAGAAACAACACAGAAAATGTAAGTGAAGAAAAATGTCCCAGAATTCCCAAAATTGATGAAAACAATAAACCCACAGGTAAAAGAGACATGAAAGACAACTACAACATGCATACCATAATGAAATCACTTAAAACCAGTTACAAAGAGAAAACCTTAAAGGTAACCAGGAAAAAAAAAAGATACTTTACATATAGAAGAAAAGAGGGAAGAACAGTAGTCTTTCTGCTGGAAATCATAAGATACCACTTAACATCCATTAGAATGCCAACATTTTAAAAGTCCAAATTTAACAAGTGTTAGAGATTTTGTGAAACAAAGGTAATTCACAATGCCAGCACAGCTACTTCAGAACATAATTTGGCATTATAGCCATACCACATGACCAAGCAATAGCACTCCTAAATAGACAATATGCACAGAAGCATTGTATGCAACAGCAAAAACAAAAACAAACACAAAATACCCAAATGTCTATAAAAGAAGAATAAGCAAGTTGTAGCATATTCAGCAATAAAAAATATATGACTCTCAAAAAATGCTACATCAGAAAAATAACGTCACAGAAGTAAACATACATTATGCCATTTATATAAAATCCAAAAACATACAAAATTAACATTTCATTTAGGGACACACACATATGTTGTAAGACTATAACAAAAGCAATGACAAACACAAAATGTAGAAAAAGCAGACTTCTAAAATGTAATGTCTATTTCTAAAACTAGCTGATACATACACAGATATTTACATTTATTATTCTTTATGCCTCATATATACATGTTTACATACTTTTGTAGTATGAAATACTTCATTTAAAAAAAGAGCGAAAATGTAACTTTAAAAATGAAGACTACCATTTATGTATAACAATGACATTAGTGTTAAAAAATATATACAAAGAAAATGTTCAATCCTTTATCTTTCAGTGCCCTATATAATCAGCATTAATCTAAAAGGGCCATGATCCTACTATGAAAAAAATAACAAGCAGAGTCTTGAACTGTCTTGACACAAAATCTGAACATCTGCTTTCCTGGTACTCTAGGTCAGACATGAGTATGTTAGCCACTCATTTCTGCCTCTTATCCTTTATCTGTACTTAGATTTTTCTTTATCTTTGGATTTCTTTGGACTTCTGCTTCGGTCTCTTTTTTTACTCCTTTCTCTTTCATAAGTATCTGTTTGGTATTTGGATTTGTGACTATTACTGTAATGGCCATCCCTTTCTCGAGATCGGCTACGACTTCGGTTCTGAGGTCTGTCTCTCTTTTCACTCTTTTGTTTCTCCCAACAGCTTTCTTCTTCTTCATAGTGACCAAATCCCATTTCCCTGTAGATATCCTGTCAAAAGAATGGAGAGTTACAATTGAATCAGTAAAACAATCATTTTGTGGGGACTGCCATTTAACAAAATTCAGAAAAGCCTACCATTAGCAAGCTGTTGCAACAGCTCAAGTTTGAACACTACCCCTAATGCCAATAATCTTATACATTATAAAGTAGGCTGGCTGCTGTGGCTCACATCTGTAATCCCAGCACTTTGCGAGGCCAAGACAGGAGGACCACAGGAGGCCTGGAGTTCAAGACCAGCCTGTGCAACATAGAAAGACCTATCTATACAAAATAAAAATAAAAAACATCAGCTGGGCATAGTGGCACATGCCTATAATAATCCCTGCTATGCAAGAGGCTGATAGGAAGATGACTTGAACCCAGGAGTTCAAGGCTGCCATGAGCTATGATTGTGCCACTGCACTCCAGCCTGGGCAACAGGGTGAGACCTCTATCTCTAAAAAATAAATATATATATGTATTTTATTAAAAAATAAATTAAAATAAATATATTTATTTTTAAAAATAAAATAAAACTGCAAAGCAAAAAAGCTGGGCATGGTGGCATGAGCTACCATGGGAGGCTGAGGTGGGAAGATCCCTTGAGGCAAGTCTGGGCTAAATAGCAAGACCTTATTCTTTTTTTTTTTAGACAGAAGTCACTCTCTCACTCTGTTGCGCTGGGGAGAGTGCCATGGCATCAGCATCACAGCTCACAGCAACCTCAAATTCTTGGGCACAAGCAATCCACAGGCCTCAGCCTCTCAAGCAGCTGGGACTACAGGTACCACCCACAATGCCTGGCTACTTTTTCTATTTTTAGTAGAGATGAGCTCTTGTTCAGGCTGGTCTTGAACCCCTGAGCTCAAGCATTCTACCTGTCTCAGCCTCCCAGAGTGCTGGGATTACAGGCATGAGCCACTATGCCCAATTGCAAGACCCTATTTCTTAACAGTTAAAAAACAAAAAAAAATAAAAGGGACGATTTAATCATTTTTCTTAAAAATCTTGTGCTGTATCTACTATTTTGGCTAAAAGATCAGATCCCAAAACACTGAAATTAGAACAAGTCTTTAGAGCAATGTTAGAATACCAAAAACTTCAATTATGTACAGTTAGATTTCCACCTCCCCTTCCTCTATTCCCCCCAAATGTAGTCCCATTATTGATTTTCAATGAAATGAAACTACTAACATACCCTAAAAATCCTATAAGAAGATATCATTTAAATAACATAGCAGGAAGAGGTCTTAGACAAGTCAACCAGTCTTAAATACCGTATTACTTTCATGTGAGCAATTACTTTATAAAGTGTTTTATCACAGCTCCTCTCCAGATCTTCATATAAGTTTTCCACATTTAAATTAGGCTAAAATGTTTTTGTTAAAATTATTACTTACATATTTCTTAAAAATCAGTTAAACACTAGAATAACTCCTAGCCTCAAAGATAACAAAAAGAGTACATTTAATCCTATTCTTAATAAATATCAGTAGTAATTTTCCCACATAGAAAAGGGTTAGTTAACAATTCTATTTCTACTTGTGCCCTATCCCTAATTAAAACAAGTATCTCAGCAAATGGTTGAAATCTTAAGAGACCAGAGTCATGCTCTTTTAAGAGATAGTTTATAAAATTCAACTTTCTGAAAAGACTGCCCAAAGAGAAGGGAAAATTCTAAGGACTGAACTCTCAACTCTATCACATAGACATCATAATAGTATATGTAAATGTCAAGTCTTAAAATCCTAAGTGATGGATACCTATAGTTAAGGACTGGGCTTTAAGTGAATGACTGTCCAGATAACTACATCTTATGCCTGGCTGGAGTTAGTAGTATATAATAATAGATCCAACATGATCATAATCACAGTGTTTGTGGACTACAATATTATATATGGATTTGTGATTTTTCACACAATCCCAATAGTTCTTATTAATCTCTAAGAGTTCACAAAGTAGAAAAATAAGTAGGTATTTTGGTTTAGCCCTTTGCCATCCACTTCCTAGCAAAATATGACATTCCCAGATAAAAGAATTTTTGCGGCTTGGTGCCTGAAGCACAGTGGTTACAGCACCAGCCATATACACCCAGGCTGGTGGGTTCAAACCCAGCCCAGGCCTGCTAAACAACAGTGATAACTGCCAACAAAAAATAGCCAGGCATTGTGGCAGATGCCTGTAGTCCCAGCTACTTGGGAGGCTGAGGCAAAAGAATCGCTTAAGTCCAAGAGATTGAGGTTACCGTGAGCTGTGATGCCACAGCACTCTACTCAGGGTGATGGCTTGAGACTCTTGTCTCAAAAAAATAAAAATCATTATTTTTTGTGCTTCCTGTAACATATACAAATTATAAATAAATATCTATGTACTATTATGTCTATACACCTA
Organism: Galagoides demidoff; assembly: GCA_963574575.1. NCBI lineage: Eukaryota > Metazoa > Chordata > Mammalia > Primates > Galagidae > Galagoides > Galagoides demidoff. The sequence goes on along the minus strand of CAUYQV010043667.1, from coordinate 269 downwards.
GTACTTATTTCTGTATTAGCTGAAACAATAAACTTAAAATGCAGAGACTGTCAGCTGATGTATAACTCCATAAAATTCTTAGCAAATTATTTTATAAACGGGCACTTAAATGCTTTGAGTATTTAAAATAAAGATATATTTTCAAACAAGTTCATATTAATAATGATTTAAAAACTAAAAGAGAGGGGTGGCGCCTGTGGCTCAAAGGAGTAGGGAGCCAGCCCCATATGCCGGAGGTGGTGGGTTCAAACCCAGCCCCGGCCAAAAAC